>JASGXE010007127.1:0-27965 GCA_030068105.1 Sinentomon sp. SZTP_YWyxl
CGGTGATTTAAAAACTTTCGACACCTTTTTAGATGACCTCTGTGAGTCCCAATAGTGCACTAAGTTATAGTTGAAATTTTTCGAATTTAGGAAATAACTGGAGCAGCCACAACGGTGAAGACTTAACCTGAATGCACAGCATAGGTCACAGACTGAAGATTATTCGCCTGAAAACTTGAAGACCTGAAAAACGAATTCGGTCGGTATAGTGCGGAGAATGTGATCGTCTGCTCAAATTTCGCTCTCATTATTGATGGGAATCATATTTCGCTGAAACACCCACAACATTAACGTCTGCGAATTTCACTGTCAAACATTGAACTTGAGTGTAAAGCTCTGACGCTTTGAGAGAAACGATAATGACGTTGAAAATTGAAATGCATGAAATATTTGGTATATGCAAATGGTCATCACCCAGCCAAGGCCTAAAAGGATAATGAAAATTCTTTTGCGCCAAAAAGAAAAAAGAAAACTGAAGTCATCACACCACCGACTGTTAAAATGACTGAACGAAAATATCTAATCCGATGCAAGATTCACGTACTGAGGCCTGAATGTGGACAAATTGTTCTGGTAAATTGGTCCCGATCTGGTCTTGACTGGAATTATCTTGAAGTCTCTGTCAATTTGCAATGACTTCTCGGGTTCAGTCTTCACGGTATCGAAACATGGCGAGTAAATGGACAGCTCGGGACTTGAACTCAGTCGAAAGTCCCAACCGGGTGAGAGTTCACACTGCGTTGTGTCACCTACATCTGTGACACACGTCAACTGTGGAATGTCTGATAGATTAGCATATCCCTTCGTCGGTGCACTGACGTTGTCAAAGGATTGGAAACCCTGGTACATTGGGTTCGCGAAACTGTTCGGCGAGTGCAAAACTTCGTGGTTGGACTCCTTGGCACTTTCCTTTTTTGGTATGGCGTTTAGAGGGGAAATACTCCCCGTCATGTATTCAGGATTGCTGAAACTCTTTATTCTGTCCCAAGCGTTTGGGGACGATGGCGACTCGTCTCCGTCAGACCCGCTGTGATTGGTCAACATCGGCTTCATTTCGATCTGATTGGTCGCGTCGGCCACCATGTTGCGTCTGTTTTGAAATGCGTGAGGCCTGATGGCACCCTTCGTCTCCAGTTCGTTGAATGCAGACACTTTGCTGGACCAATCCACCCCAGGTCCAAGAGGCAGTTTTATGGGGTCATTTGGCCCGGGTTTCCTCATTCGAAGGTAGCCCTCCGAGTCTGTCTCAGGCTCTTCCAATTCGCTTTCAAGAATCGCTGGCGGAACAGGGCTTGCCATGTCTGATGGGACGTTAACGTAATCGTGTGCGGGTGCAACGTCATTTGCGTAAAGTGGGTTTCCCATCATCAGTAAATAGTCTGTGCCAGTTCTTATCGATTGATTGACTTTAGCATCCAGATCCAAATAATGCTGAAAATAAAAAGGAACACAGAAAATGGCTGAAATCTAGGCTTTGTCTGTATAAAATGGCTGTCAGCAACTGCAAATATATGACGACAGTAGAAGTCATTCATCCCAATTATCACTCAAAATCAATTTCTACTTAAGCATTCAGGCATTCAGTAGATAATTTGCATATTGTGCGAAATTCATATTCAATTCAACGAATTACCAAAACGTGCCACCAGCGGTTGTACAGTGTTTTCAATTTATATTTTGTTATCATAATGAGAAACAGAAATATTCATATTGTTGAACATTTATTGTTCTATATTCTACTGTATTGTCACAATGTTCGATATAATTTTGTTCTCACCTGGCGTACACTTGCCTCAAGCATAACGGCAAGTGTATTGGACAGATTCTTGAATATCGGTCTTCTCGATGGTTCCTGGTGCCAACAAAGACGCATGATGGTGTATCTGTGTTGGAAAAAAGTTCAGAATATTTTTACTGCAGAAATCAAACTATTTTATGATAACAGAATTAAATATGTTTTGTAAAACCTACTCGTAATCTGACTTGTACCTTTACAAGGAGTTTCTCTGGTAGTTTAGCTGATTAATCTGGTAGTTTAGGGCACTCTAACTTCATCTGGTACTCGTACTTCATCGACAATGGCACTTCGTCCAGCGGACGGATTTACTATAGCGCAGATTTACGACAGAATGGAAAATTGTCCAACGGACACATAGGCACCATCGGACAATTCATTCACAGCGGATGTTACTATATGTTTATCGATATGTTACGTTGTCGACGGATCTGATGCACATTTCGTCTTTCGGGTGCACTTTGTGGTCATGTTGTCACGCTTTGTCGAAAAGATCTGCTCTATCCAGTAAACAGGGTGACAATTTTTCAGTGCAGATACATAAAGGAGAACGTTTCGTAAGGAATAATCCCACACCTGGGCTGTGTTTGAACCCATACACCCCCTGGAGACGGAACAATGTTTCTAAAAGTGTCCATGAATGAAAACGGTTTCAGTCTGACATTTGCCTTTGATCCGGTTATTGATAGGAACAGAGACCTTCGAATATCAAGCATATCTGGTGATTGAACAACTGTGGGGAAAACTTAATGAGTGGAAAAATATAGCATTTTGCTGGTTCTGTCAGATCATCACTCTCCAGTTGACAACAAACAATAGGCGGACACCAATCACTGGGTTGGCAACAAACAGTAAAAAGTGAGGGCTGTGGTTCGGTCAGGTTCAGCCTGAGCGAATTACTTTTGTGCCAATGGTTTTGGCAGGAGTTTATACATTTTTTTCTGAAATAGTAAGCTGCAGAACTTACATCGCATCGGTGGAGTATTTTGGCCGCTCCATTCGACTGCCATTGAGTAAGAACCGGAATACTTCAGTTCCGGCTTCCAGACCCGGATACGGAGAGTGCCCCAGCGAGAAGAACTCCCAGAGCACAATCCCAAACGACCAGACATCTGACTGAGTCGAGAATACCTTCTCCCTCATCGACTCGATCGCCATCCACTTGATCGGCAAAGGTCCGTCTCCCTTCTTCTTGTAGTTCTCGGATTTGTACAGGTCCTTCGCAAGACCAAAGTCGCATATTTTCACCACATTATTGTCAGCCAGAAGGATGTTTCGTGCTGCGAGATCTCTGTGGACAACCTAAAATTTCGTGATAAAATTAAAAAAAAAACATATCGGTAAACATCACCGATGATATCATAAGTCTTCTTTGTCTCACATGGAAACTTACTCTTTCTAAAAACCGTGCACCACACATTTTCTGGGTACCTTTCTTGGCTTGATAATAACAAAGGTATAAGGTGAATTTCAGGATAAACGGGTGTTCCGCTACTCCTGTAGTATTTAATGGATGTTATACATGTTTCATGTTACATGCATATGTTTACATGATACTCAGACATTCAAAATACCCGGGCCATAGGAGATTTCTATCAAACTTTTGATGCACGAGGCAATGTTATTCCCCATCTAGAAATGTCTCTTAAATGCATTCCTGCATGTACCACATGTGTTTTGCGGCGCATGAGAAAATGGGGAATTACATTGCGCCGTGCTTCAAAAGTCTGAAAAAAATCGCCCATGACCCGGGTGTTTGATGAACGGGTGTTCCGCTACTTCTGTAGTATTTATTGGATATTGAACATGTTTCACGTCACATATGTTTACATTATACATTCAGGATAAACGGGTGTTCCGCTACTTCTGTATTATTTATTGGATATTATACATGTTTCATGTTACACATGTTTACGTTATACATTCAGGATAAACGGGTGTTCCGCTATTTCTGTAGTATTTGTTGGATGTTATACATGTTTGATGTTACAAATGTTTGCATTTTCCATTCAGGATAAACGGGTGTTCCGCTACTTCTGTAGTGTTTATTGGATATTTTCATGTTTCATGTTACAAATGTTTATATTTTCCATTCAGGATAAACGGGTGTTCCGCTACGTCTGTAGTATTTATTGGATGTTGCACATGTTTCATGTTACACATGTTCACATTACATTCAGGATAAACGGATGTTCCGCTACTTTTGTAGTATTTATTGGATGTTATACATGTTTGATGTTGTAAATGTTTACATTTTCCATTCAGGATAAACGGGTGTTCCGCTACTTCTGTAGTATTTATTGGATGTTGCACATGTTTCATGTTACACATGTTCACATTACATTCAGGATAAACGGATGTTCCGCTACTTTTGTAGTATTTATTGGATGTTATACATGTTTGATGTTACAAATGTTTACATTTTCCATTCAGGATAAACGGGTGTTCCGCTACGTCTGTAGTATTTATTGGATGTTGCACATGTTTCATGTTACACATGTTCACATCACATTCAGGATAAACGGATGTTCCGCTACTTTTGTAGTATTTATTGGATGTTATACATGTTTGATGTTGTAAATGTTTACATTTTCCATTCAGGATAAACGGGTGTTCCGCTACGTCTGTAGTATTTATTGGATGTTGCACATGTTTCATGTTACACATGTTCACATTACATTCAGGATAAACGGATGTTCCGCTACTTTTGTAGTATTTATTGGATGTTATACATGTTTGATGTTACAAATGTTTACATTTTCCATTCAGGATAAACGGGTGTTCCGCTACGTCTGTAGTATTTATTGGATGTTGCACATGTTTCATGTTACACATGTTCACATTACATTCAGGATAAACGGATGTTCCGCTACTTTTGTAGTATTTATTGGATGTTATACATGTTTGATGTTACAAATGTTTACATTTTCCATTCAGGATAAACGGGTGTTCCGCTACGTCTGTAGTATTTATTGGATGTTGCACATGTTTCATGTTACACATGTTCACATTACATTCAGGATAAACGGATGTTCCGCTACTTTTGTAGTATTTATTGGATGTTATACATGTTTGATGTTACAAATGTTTACATTTTCCATTCAGGATAAACGGGTGTTCCGCTACGTCTGTAGTATTTATTGGATGTTGCACATGTTTCATGTTACACATGTTCACATTACATTCAGGATAAACGGATGTTCCGCTACTTTTGTAGTATTTATTGGATGTTATACATGTTTGATGTTACAAATGTTTACATTTTCCATTCAGGATAAACGGGTGTTCCGCTACGTCTGTAGTATTTATTGGATGTTGCACATGTTCCATGTTACACATGTTCACATTACATTCAGGATAAACGGATGTTCCGCTACTTTTGTAGTATTTATTGGATGTTATACATGTTTGATGTTGTAAATGTTTACATTTTCCATTCAGGATAAACGGGTGTTCCGCTACTTCTGTAGTATTTATTGGATGTTGCACATGTTTCATGTTACACATGTTCACATTACATTCAGGATAAACGGATGTTCCGCTACTTTTGTAGTATTTATTGGATGTTATACATGTTTGATGTTACAAATGTTTACATTTTCCATTCAGGATAAACGGGTGTTCCGCTACGTCTGTAGTATTTATTGGATGTTGCACATGTTTCATGTTACACATGTTCACATTACATTCAGGATAAACGGATGTTCCGCTACTTTTGTAGTATTTATTGGATGTTATACATGTTTGATGTTGTAAATGTTTACATTTTCCATTCAGGATAAACGGGTGTTCCGCTACTTTTGTAGTATTTATTGGATGTTACACATGTTTCATGTTACACATGTTCACATTACATTCAGGATAAACGGATGTTCCGCTACTTCTGTAGTATATTGGATGTTATACATGTTTGATGTTACACATGTTCACATTACATTCAGGATAAACGGATGTTCCGCTACTTTTGTAGTATTTATTGGATGTTATACATGTTTGATGTTACAAATGTTTACATTTTCCATTCAGGATAAACGGGTGTTCCGCTACGTCTGTTGTATTTATTGGATGTTGCACATGTTTCATGTTACACATGTTCACATTACATTCAGGATAAACGGATGTTCCGCTACTTTTGTAGTATTTATTGGATGTTATACATGTTTGATGTTACAAATGTTTACATTTTCCATTCAGGATAAACGGGTGTTCCGCTACTTCTGTAGTATTTATTGGATGTTGCACATGTTTCATGTTACACATGTTCACATTACATTCAGGATAAACGGATGTTCCGCTACTTCTGTGGTTTTATTGGATGTTATGTATGTTTCATGTTACACATGTTTACATTGCTGACTATTTCAGATTGATCTCGGGTTCCCCTGTATGCGCTCCTGTAACAGTGTAACGGTTGAAGCGAAGAAACAGTGGGGCTTTCGCACTGTTATACGATCGGCCGGACACTTTCAGTAAAGCAGCGAACTTGGTTGAGAGGGATGTTTCAGGGAGTGTAACAGCTTCATATCGTGCACCACATCAGGGGTCATCTCACCAAGTAACCGTTGTGGTACGTCTCGCTGAGGGTGAGATGGATCTTAAGATGGCAAAGTTTCTGGCGTGTTGAATGTGAGTTTCAAGATAGCCAGGGACCATGTATCTTACAGTCATGCATAATACCGTCAGCCGGAATCAGGTAACAGTGAGACACCAGATGGTGCATCGAAGGAAACACGGCCACCAGGCCGTGCGTGTTTGGAACACACTGAGTGTTCCATTTGGAACACTTAAGATGTTCCAAATCGCTTATGTGTTCCAAGAGCATACCACTTTTTCCATAAATGTTCTTAAATGAACACTTCCTATCTAAGCCCATGTTAAAATATGGTGTTCCAACCTGAACTTCGTGTTTGGAGCGTAAGCAAATTCTATTTCAGAAAAAGACTGACCCTTCTCGATGCAAGAAATTCCATTCCTCTTGCAGTTTGATATGCCCATCCAATTAGATCCGAAGTGCTGATTGGTGTGACGTCATCTCTTCCATAGTCTCCGGTGTAGAGCATCTCTTCCTCTGGAGGTTGCTGAGATGGTTCGCCTTCCCTGATGCATCGGCCACTGCTGTCCAACACGACTGAGAATATGGGAATGGTGGAGAAAAAAGAGAGTTAGGAAAGCTGTTTTTATTAGGTTATCCTTTTATTCATTTGCTTCTCACCATTCTCAACTCTAAACCGATTTAGGTGTTTCTTTATCGTTTTAGCTGGTCATCTCTCGAAAGAGTTCATAAAAAAGTAATTGCCAACATCGCCAAAATATTGTTGCACATATGAAGCAATGCTTTCTGCAGCATTGAGAATGAGACTACCAAAGAAGTGGAAATGACCTCATTTCCTTCCGAACTCGATGTCACATTTACACTGTATGCATACAGTGAAAATGTGACATCGAGTTCGGAAGGAAATGAGGTCATTTCCACTTCTTTGGTAGTCTCATTCTCAATGCTGCAGAAAGCATTGCTTCATATGTGCAACAATATTTTGGCGATGTTGGCAATTACTTTTTTATGAACTCTTTCGAGAGATGACCAGCTAAAACGATAAAGAAACACCTAAATGTGTACACCTAAATGTACAGTGTCTGGAAGTGCTGACCTGAGTAACACGGATTTTTTTTCACATGTTTGCTGATTTTCAAAGTTTGTTTAAAACTCAACTGCCTTCACAAAGCAGCTAATTTTGGGTGTTCAGTGCGGCAATTCACTCCAACGTATATCGACACTTTGTTGACGTTAAAGCACCAGTAGGTCAATTGTCATTTCAATGTTCTCCTTGGAATCTGCCTAAATTTCCTTGTGCCTGACAGCCCTGCACCGACATCCACCACCACGAACCATCGTCAAATTCAGGGTGTTGAAATGGTGGGTTGGGCAAATATGGTCTCAGGATGTTTTGTGTTCAGATGATGTTGAGGGACCCATATGCAAAAGTGCAATCACAAATTGTATGCGGCCCCAGTGGGGCTCCACTCGACGCACACAAGGGCATACTTCGTAGATTTTGGGGGACTGTATCTGGGAAATGGAGGGTGGGAGCACATTTTGTAGCAGAATCTATTGTTTTTTTTATTTCTGTCAGGAACTCACGCAGTATCTACTTGAGTATCAGTATCATGATGTATCAGGATGATGAAACTATATCGCAAGAAATGACATTGAGTTCGGCAGCAAAAGACGCCCTTTGGGCCGATTTTAGAGATTTTGGGGCGATGTGGGGGGTTGGATCACACTTCCTCACATAAAAAGTTTAATTCACACTGGTTTGCGCTTTCTGTCAGGCATAATCTTCGGGCGCTATCTCCAATGCACTTACCATCAGGTGAGTCTGCACCCGTGTTTCGACAACCGGAACCAACACCATCGCAGTACTCGCTGGACAATTCTGAAATCTGATGATTGACTACTTTCGTTGAAGAGTCTCTGTAGTCAGCTGGAGGTGGGATCACTTCAACTTCAAACCCACCGTCTGATCTTGGCGAAGCAAGGTTGGCATAATTCAAGCTATGAATTAAGAAGTTAGAGAATTGTTAAGGACAAATCATAGGGAATAAGTAAATGTATGAAAGATTTAGTTTAACAATTAATTTCATATTTCGAGTTCATTTCGTTAATTGACATGATTTTAATTCATTTAACAGAATTACGTAAACACAGCACTAAAATCACGCCAAAGAAATTGGATTTATTGATATTTTTATTCATAAATGATTGAAGAAAAAACATTTTGGGAGGGTGTGAATGAAAACTAAATCAGAAATAAATGGAAAAGGTGTAAAGACGTTTCCACATATGTTCAAGGTGCTCAAATTTACAGAAAGCAGAACCAAAAAGGTTGCGATTTTCGTAATTTTTTCAAATAAAGGAGTATGAGACTCGAATGCAGCTCCAGCTGACAGATCCAAAAAACTCGAAAGTTTCTACAATTCAGATTAAAAAAATGAATGAAGTCATTTTGCAAAAGTGCAAAAACCGCAAATCCAAACCTTCCGTTTCAGCAAATTTGCGGAAATCAAAATGTTTGTAGAAGCTCAAACCATCTCAATATTTCTTTTTCGGCGGGTTTTTTAAGCGTGGGGTAGAAATGTTGGCAAAAACAAAACACACGAAACGTTGGGGTTCAGTCCACCAATGAATAGGCACTTGGCACCCAGTGAACGAAAAACAATGCAGGATCCCTTGCAAAGCACTCTAAAAACGTGATTTATGTACGAGTGAAAATTCTGTTGTTGGAACACACTGAGTGTTTCATGTCCAGCGATTTGGAACACTTAAGGTGCTCAAATAGAACACTTAATGTGTTCCAAATTGCTCATGTGTTCCATAAATGTTCTTAAGAGAACACTTCCTATACCTAAGCCCATGTTAAAATATAGTGTTCCAAACTGAAGTTCGTGTCTAGAGTGTTCAGATATGAGTGATGTCTCTTTCGGCAGGTCACGACCATGCACAATGTTTTATACTAGACCTGATTTTTTGCCATCCGTTAACATCGGAGAGCGTGAAGCAAACGAAGTTCACAGTCTGCCGCTACCGAAACGTCCTCCAACGTCCATGCTCTTAACTGACGTTACCCTCCAAGGCTCCAAGCAACCGAGAAGAAATCAATGGGACATATAGTGCGACACATTAGGGAAATCCATTCCAGACGGATTTAGTCATGCTCTGGGCAATTTCTTTTTTACAAGAACTCGCAGAAATATTCTGGCTTTCAAATGATCCACTTTGGGACAAATTCGGTGTGCAATTGCTCATAAAATCGATGGTAATAGCAAACGGGTAATGCAAAAGTCCATATGAACCCATTTATTTCCGCTCGCTTCCTTGGTCCCCCAAGAAAGCCTCTAGCGTCAGACTCGGAACTTTGTTTGCTTCACGTTTTCAAGTGAAAATAATCAGGTCTGGTCTTGCTTTCTGCCAGAGGCAGTTCTGCCGAAAGCAAGACCAGACCAGATTTTTTTGCAAGGAAAACAACAGCTGCATTAAGAACTTACACTGGTCCCTTTTCCTTGTCAGATGGTCTTCCCTTCTTCATTCCATTTGAAAACGATCGCTTGAATTTCTCTGGACCAATGCTAAAGTTCAGATTTCCAGTGGAATCGATTTGATTGATAAATTCTTTTCGATGCCTTCGAATGAAGTTCTGAAGATTTCCAAATCGACAAAACTCCACGATGACCAACAACTTGCCTGAGGAGAGAATAGAGGACGTCTGAATGCAGCTGAAACGACTTTACGTTAAAATTAATAAGGCGCTGTGCTTATACTGCTCCTGTTTCTCCGACTGATGTATTCCAGCACGTTATGTCCATATCCCAGAGCAATCAGCATTTATTGAAAAATTTCGGATGTTCCCGGATTTGAAATGAAAGTCTTCAGAAAATTAATTTCTACTTCGCAAACTTTTATCCGAACAAATTTTTCTGCAAAATTAGAACTTCAATGTTAACACCCATTTGAATAACAGTTAGACCTGTCTATACATTTATGCGAAGGAATTCACTGCACCTATTTACACACCTTACCGTGGGGAGTTCAAGTCGGGATTAAATTGTGCCGAGGAATAAATTTGACCCCCTGCCTCACATTTTTCCGAAGCGGTGGGGCAGAGGACCACATTTACGCCTGGGCGCAGATTAAACCTCGACTTGAACTCCCCACGGTTAGAGGGAATTATTCGCTTCTTTATATTGGCCGTCCTGATCTGCACGTGGTTTTTTACACTGTTTTCGAATTTGCATTCTACTTGATCGAGAAGCGTTCACTCCAAAGATGTGGACAATGAATTCTGCGCCATCTATAATGTGCTTAGTTGATGCGTCTCGGTTTATCGCATGCGGGGTGCCCCCTTATTGACATCGGAAAAACTGGCAAACATGAGCCCAGTATCACTTTACCGGTGTGAGTCGTTTCCCTTTCAAAAGGCATTCACTCAACGAACCTGTAACGATATTATTACATGTTACACTAACGTGCAATGACGTACAGCACTTCAAATTTGTGAAGTTACTGAATCCCTGAGATATCATCAGCTTCACACGTCAGACCAATGCGTTATTTTGAACTGTTTGCTTTTGGGAGATGAATCCCTGAGACACCAGAGGATTTACACATTTCACCAACGCGTTATTTTGAACGATTTGTGTATGATGTCAATATGAATCTGCATAAGAAAACGTTATCCCCATTCATGTGATAACTACGTTTAGGGATATGAATCCCTGAGACATCAGAAAATTTACACATCACACCAACGTGTTATTCTAAAGGGTCTATTTGATGACCTTTTATGAATCTCCAGGAAAAGTTATCCCCATTCATATGCTAACTACGATTGGGGAGAGTGAGAAGTCAGTTTGCGAATTCAATGATGGCACAATGCGTGCATTAATCGCAGTTGGACGTCCATGTGGTAGCCCTCTTGAAACATACTTACCTCTTGCCAAATCGGTACAGCATGCTCCCAGGATGTTCACTACATTCAGGTGTTTTCCAAGATGAATCATGATCTTCAATTCCGACATCAGTGCTCTCAAACAGGTCACATCGGCGTGGGCTCTGGCCATCTTGACGGCCACCTGGGTGACGTTCTCTCCGTCAACAATCCCGTAAGCATCTCCTTTGACCACCCAACCGAAAGCGCCAGCACCGAGTTGTTTACCTGGAAGAAACGAATTTGTGCCACTGTGTCTGAGAAGGGCCTATGTTGTCAACGTGAATTTGTGACCTTGCGGCACTTGCTGTGTTCAAGGCCAACATGATAAAAAGTAACACACCCATTTTTTCAAGGGAGAAAGCCTCCGTTTATGCATAAAGGGAAGCAGAATTGAAAACAAAAAACTACCGTTCTGAGAGCAGATACATCCTTGGAAAAGTTAAACTCAAGGCAGGTTTTCAAACGGATATACGATAACAGGCAAAATCTTCACATCAGAGCTGCGGACGTGTTTTGCATTTCTGTTTTCCGGTTTGCGCCGGATTTGACTGGATTTAAATTTTCGATTTCAGCGTGTATATGACCCTTTTCAAGCATCTTCAATGATTATTAAACAAGCGCAGCTGATTCTAATTAGTTCTTTACCATCTGGACAGTGCAGGCTTCTGGAGCAATGTGCACCTTTTGTAGTTTTGAAAAAAGGCGGTAGAAAAAGGTCATTTGTTCAGTTAACTTGTAACTGCAGATTCGATTCGAATACTAAACCGCAAATCAAAACGTTTTTGACATACGGCAGTATTCCCTATATTGCAATTCACCCTCAAGTTCGACTTAATGACCAGTTCTATAGATTGATTTGTGTTGCGAACATTTAATTTCTATGCACATCGCTAATTCCTTTTCCATTGCTGCATTGAAAAATGAATCCGTCTGTTGAATTGGCTTTTGAGTTGAACCTGAGGGTGAGTTGCAATGGGGAATACGGCCGATATTCTCCATTAGAAAGTCTAACCAACCCAGTTTCAGACGTTCACGTGGAAACTCCCAGCGTCTGTCGTAGGGCAGCAATTCGGCCTGTTCATCGAGGCCCAGTTCCGGGTTGATGCTATCAACGGCCCCGTTTTCAAAGTGCATCAGTTCTGCTTTTGTGAGGCGATTAACCAGTTTCTGGAAGAATAACGCGAATAACATCATTAAGCTCGAGCCTTAAACATTGCCTACTTTTTACGATAGGTTACCTGCCGTCAACTTGGACTATCCCAGCTCCTAAAAATCGGAATGGGAAAAACAGCGAAACGTTTTTTGTAAGCATACATTTAGTGGCCTTTTATCGTGCATTTTGTCAGAGTTTGAAAAATTAAAGATTTGTGGCTCAACCATGTCAGCACAAAAAACATGGAATTGCCGGTTAAAGGCGTCCAAAATCTGAACAGTCATCGCTGAAGAACGCAGTCAACGATAGAAGTCAGCCACAGCATTTCTTACTAAAATTCTTCTCACATCACAGGAGTACGTTTTCAAATCAGACGGCACTTACAGCTCATTCCACTTGAAGATATGAGCTGAGAATGCTTCAGACTCTTCCATTTAAATACACAGAAAAACTTTAATTTCTATGCCGAGAATGAAGTTTTCGACCGAATTTTCATTGTTGAAAGAATTCTGAATTCACTCTGAGCACACTTGTGTAACATACTTGGCACACCCACTATATTGACGTGAGTAAACGTATGAACTCGCGTCATGTAAAATCCGCAATTAACCAATCGCGCAGCAATGCAGAAAATGAATTGAAAAACGGTCAGGTGATTATTTTCACGAGGTTATAAATAGATCTGCACAGCATTGAATAGGCCTCTTTTGCTGGGTCGGTCGCCAAATCGGCAGCGCAAACATCCAGGTGCTGAACTCCAATCACAGGAGGTGAGTGTTTTGCGAAATTAAACTTTGGTTTTCTTTGTGTTTGTTTTGTGCTCAACAGATTCAAGAAAACAGTAAGTTCATAGTTTAGAAATTTTAGGTTCTCGCAACTTTGAGTGAGGAAAATTTACACAAACCAGAACTCAAGACTATTATTGCAGGTCATCTGAATATTTTGTGACAACTGAAATATTTGCGATGTTATCAACATATGGCTTTCTGGAGAACGTTTCATGCTCCAAAAGTAGTGATTGTCATTTGGTTGGATATGATATCGCAAATATCTCAGATGTCTGCACTTTCCAAAATAGTCGATAACGGAAATATCTGAAGTGAAATATCGAAATCTTTTGTCATTTGTGATATTGTTGAGTGAGAGTAACTTGGGCACTTTCACAAGTTCTGCACTTTGGTCAAATATTTGTCGGATCGTTGTTGGAATGTGTTGTTGTGGGAAAGAATCTTTTTGCTCCTTAGGGAATTTGTTTTGACGACCTCCAAACAGAGGGAAAATATTTGTGTGAAAGGACTTTCGAGGGAGATTATTCAGAGAATTTTGGTGATAAAGTCGGAGAGAAAGAGATTTTGTTTTGCCAGGTATCAGGGCATATATTTCTCCCCATATTTCAGTTACTACCATGGGACACAGCAAGTTTCTGTAAAGGCAGGTCAAAGCTCCAGCCCACTTTCCACGCACAAGGCTCCTTCAATGATGGCCCCTTCCCATGACCCAGTCATATCTTCACAACAATAATTCGTCAAAGGGCAGCACAAATGAGCTTGCTCTCCATCCTTCAGCTGCATTAATGTGCCCTCTTCAACTTGTCACAATCTGACATTCAACTGCTGTCTCTTCTGTCAACCTGCCAATAAATGGATTCTTCACGACTGCCTGGTCATCTCTTTCCTTCTTCCATTACACTGATGTTGGTACTCTGAATCCGCCCAAATCCATCCCGGAACCACCGTCCATCTTCAAGTCAGGATTTCTCTCACACACCTCCACAACTGATGTCAACCAAGTGCTCAAATTCGTCAATCTCTCGGACTTCATCCAAATGAGAGTTAAGTGTCTTCAAACTGTTCTGTAATCAGTGTTCACTTTCCTTTTGTTCAAATCTGTTTTCTCAATGCTCGTAAGAGTCAACCGCACCCCATGACAATCCCATAGGTTCTCCTCACAATCAAATCTCTGCCCCCTTTCCGTTATACTTGGGAGCATTCTTGGCTCATATCTTCAAATTGAATGAGGTGGTAGAATCAATGGCAGCGTGCGCCGCTAACATCACGACACTCGTGCAAGGTGTGACGTTGCATCAAACCCTATCGAAATTAGATGGCTCCTGAACAATGAGACCATCAAAATGTCTCCTATGCTCGAGTATCCTTTTGGTTGGCTCTGTTTGCGCTATTTGTTGGCACCCTGTAATTAATCAGTTTCTGACAACTGTCGCATTTTATTTGGTGCTGAAGTCAGCAGACCGCTAGTTTGCACTGTTTGGATCCCAAATCCTGTGCTGATTTACAGAACATGTTTTTGATTATGTTGCAAACGACCGACAATTAACATGGGTTGATTTGTTGATTCTGGTTGGGATGAAACTGATCAAAATAAATAAGCCAATTAAGGACTACCGAGAATAGTCATTGAGAAAATGCTTGTGAAAAATAAACAAGAATCAGAGCTCCAAAAAGTATTAACAGCGAGATGAATTCGCTGGCTTTTCTCAGCTGAATTTTCTGTGTTTTTTCTTTTGGGTTTTCTCAGCTGGTTTCTCTCAGACAATAGATTCCAAATTTCCAAAGTGCTGCTTGTTCTATTTTTTTTTTTTGCAAATCGAGGCACATGCTTTTTGTTATGAACTTACTCTCTCTCGCTTCAGTCGAATTATCAGAAATATCACCAATGCAATCAACAGTGCTCCGGCGGCACAAACACCGACCAATAGACCAGGCTTCAGTTTGGCAGCTTCAAGTTCTGAAAGGAAATTAACAATGCCACCACAATTTGAGGAAACTTAGGTAAACAATCCTTCAACGAATGTAGCGCGATTCTCTTGTTTCTCGGTGGGCAAGTTTTAAATTATTTTCACAAAATAAGTTGTTTTCATGCATGCACATGGAGGCCGGCCGGTTCCAAACAAATCTATTGACATGTTGCTGAAAAGTGTAGACGTGCGATTACTTTCAATTAAACTAGAAAAGCCAGTCGGCCTGTTGGCCGCCCAATACTGAGAAAAGCATGAATCGCAACATGTAAGTCAAATGTTGGAATTCTCAAGCATACATAAATGAAGTTGTGCACCCCTAAATGGCAGAATAAACATCGTCTCCTGTGTCGTACGCGTTAGAAACGCACAACAAAAACACTCTGAGCTTCCTTTTTCCCTGTTTTGTCACCCGAGATCCCCACTCACTCATCCAGCCCACCCTACCTCCCTCCACGCCACCCATCCATTCCTTTTCACCCCTCTATGATTGTTGACAGAGTCCAAAAAGACCAATATAGCTCCTGAAATTTACAGCCATTTTTGTGAAGAAAAGCCTCTCTCAGTTGAAGCTTCCTGGGGTGCCAAGCAAACTAATTTTGACATTTTTTTCACTGTTCATCGAATGTCGGAGTATTTTTGTGAAGAATTGCACTTTCTCTGGCGTTCAAGGAGTCCGGAGTAAACCTCCAAATGAGAGGTTCCCATACACAGAAGGGTGCACCTCTTTAGAAAATGCAGACGCACATTCAATTCGTGCAGCAATGACAATTCATGTTTAGAAGAAGAAACCTCACAAGAAAAACAAACGCACAATTATTAATTTGTGCGGCAATGGCCCTTCAGAGATTCGACGTATTTTGGCCTCTCCATAAACGTGGAAAAATGTACCTATTTTGTCACAGAAATACAGACCCCTTAATGCAATGTTAATGCACTAGATCATGGGGTGTCATAATTGTTTCTGTGGTTGTACATCCACCTAGAGAATGAATGCACTGACCAGGCGGCATATGATCCAGTACATCAAATGAGCACAATCACATGATGCCAGACATGTCAAAACATTCCAGAAACAATCTGACCCTCCCATGTCCAAATGTACAGCTCATTCCACTTGAAGGTATGAGCTGAGAATGCTTCACACTCTTCCATTTAAACACACAGAAAAACTTTAATTTCTATGCCGAGAATGAAGTTTTTGACCGAGTTTTCATTGTTGAAAGAATTCTGAATTCACTCTGAGCACACTTGGGAGCATTCTTAGCTCATATCTTCAAGTGGAATGAGGAGTAGGTGTTTGTTTTTGGGAGTCATTGTTGCTTCTGTGACTGCGCCCCTGTGACTGCACCTCCCAGAAAAAACGTGGATTTGTTCATCAATGGCCTTGAGGCAATCGAAGTCTTTTGGGTATATATCCACTTTCGTACCTTTAACTTTCAGCGTCATCGACCTGGTTTCAAATCCGGCTCTGTTTTCGACTCGACACATATATTCCCCTCCATCGTGTTGGTTAATGAAACTAAACAGAAGTACCGAACCAAACATATCAATCCGACTGACATTCTTCATCACTGAAAACGGTTGCCCATCCTGAAAAAATTCAAAAAGACTTTATTTCAAAGAAATGAGCGGTCTTTAGCATACTGCTACTCTTACAGGCAACTTATGTACATTTTCACATTGAAAAGGAGAGAATGACAAAAAATCCAAGCACAATAAAAAAACCAAGGACATTCAAACATAACACATATACACGAAATTTAGTCCTGCAGGAGTCGAAAATATGATTCAGCAGCCCTTTTAAAGCGATGAATACTCGTTTCCGTGTGACATTGGATCGGGAGGGATCTATACATAAGAACAGCTTGGTAGAGAGGACTCTTCTCAAAAATTGCTGTCTTGTGAGAATAGACCTGTGGCAACTGAGAAAATCTAGTTGGGTACGAATGTGAAGAAAAGTTAGCTCATCGTAAATGTAGGGAGGCGATTTATGCTGGAGAGACTTGTGCAATAACGTGACGAGACTAACTTTTCTACGAATTGTTGGTCTAATTAAGCCAAGTTCGTTAACAGCCCCACAAATATGATCATATTTTCTGAGTCCAGTTGCAAACCTCACAAGCACATTGAAAATTTTTTCAACTTTTTGCAGAGAGCCTTTGGGAGCACAAATATAAATTTCGCTGCAGTAATCTATAATTGGGAGAAAAAGAGACACAACAAGCCTGATTTTTGTTCCCTTGTCGAGCTGGTAGCCAACACGATTAAGAGCATATAGTTTTGAGTATATTTTGGCAGTCATTTTTGTGAAATGTGGCATAAAAGAAAGTTTGGAGTCCATCCAAAGCCCCAAGTTTCGAACGCAGTCATTCCACTCAATTGGCATGCCACCCAAAGTTATTAGATATGTCTCCAGATCGACCGCATTCAATAGAGTTGGAGGGCCAAAAACAATAGGTTGACACTTCGCTTTATTTAAGGATAGCCCGTTTGCCCGGGACAAGTTTTCAACCTCCATCAATAGCTCATTAAAACGATTAAGAACAACTTGGAAAATTGCAGAATCAAAGTGCATATAAATCTGCAAGTCATCTGCATAAAGATGATACGAAAAACGGCCATCCAAAATGTCTCCAACATCATTAACAAATATTGAGAAAAAAAGTGGGCCAAGTATCGAACCTTGTGGAACACCGCATCTTACTCTACCAGACTCCGACCGGCATTCACCAACTTGGGTTATTTGATGCCTCAGGGAAAGATACGATTTGATCAGCATTGAGGCTGAGCCAGAGAAATTTGGTTCTGAAGCCTTTCTAGAAAAATGTCGTGGGGCACCGAATCAAAAGCTTTCGAAAAATCCAGCAGTACAAGTATTGTTCCCTGGGAAATCTCCCTGGCAGTAAAAATGTCCGAGACAATTTTCAGAAGAGCGGTAGTTGTACTGTAACCCTTTCTAAACCCAGATTGAAACTTTAAGAGAGTGGAATTTTCTTCTAAAAAGGACACAATTTGACAATGCAACAACCGCTCCATGACTTTGGAGAACTGTGGGAGAAGACTGATTGGCCTATAATCTTCAAGTGCCAGTGGAATGCTCTTTTTTGGTAGATGAAGTACAAGAGCTTGTTTCCGGCTGGAGGGAAATTTTGCCTTCAAAATAGCCGTGTTTATTATATGTAAAAGTGGAAGCAAAATGTATGACAGCGACATTTTAATCATAACAATCGAAATATCATCCAGGCCAACAGCGTTGCTGGAAAGATTATTGACTGCATCAAAGATAAATTTAGAATCAGCAAGTGTAAAATTGAACATATTACGAGAATATTCACTCGAACAGCTTGATGCAAAAGAAAAAGACTCAAAATCTGTAACAGAGCCGTTATTGCCGCTGATGTCAATCACATCGGAATTTCCTTGCGGCACCAGAGTTGAGCTCGAAGAGCATGAAAGAAAATGCTTGTTAAGCTGGTCAGGCGTAAAGGGTAGCTGTTTTGAAGGAGTTGCTTGTTTCTTGGAATTTTCGTAAATGCCCAGGGATCTCAGCCCGGCCCAAAAATCCTTGCTATTTGCCACCTGACTGCATATGCGGGCGTTTATGTAAATTTTCTTTGCAATCCTTATGAGTCTGCTGACATTATTGCGTTGAGTCACATAGTTTGCCCAAAGTTTTCTTAATTGGCTGGCACGATCCCCATTCGCGTTCGGTCGGGAGCGGTGTACGAGTAGAGTGCGATATTTGGTCAAAGCCCTATCCCTCCTGCGTATTTGGCTCCTCAACTCATCGTTCATCCATGGCGCAGGCCGGTTCGAGACTTTTATAGTTCTTATTGGTGCGAAACGACCTTGGAATCAATGTCATCCAACTTATAGAGGGGAAGCCAGTCAATCGATTGACATTGACATTGAAATTTTCTTTATTAATGCTGAAGTTCATCAGACGTCTTCGAGACGGCCAATGATGTTTTTTAGATATCCTGGAGTCTCAGTACCAAATAAATTTTCTTCAATAAAGCTGACGTTCATTGGACATCTTAGAGACTGCATCCAGGCGGATTGCGTTGGCTGCAAAGGGGCAGAGAGACAGCAATTGTTTGAAAAAGGCTTCGCGGTTGAAAAATGGAATTTTTCGGATTTTCCTCCGCAAATTTTGAATATCGTTTTTCTTGAAATTCACAGTCAAACAGATTGGCAGCTGTATACAAATTGACGGCAACCAGGCGGCAGCTTTCCTCCTGGCGGCTGCTTTCTTCTTCTGGCAGCGCAGAAATTTGGTTGTTTTAACGTTTCTTTGTGTGGAAAGCCTCATTGCCGCTTGCTGTATTCGCACACGGGGATTGGCATGGCGTCTGCGTTGCGATTGCAAAAATGCAGGCGCTTTTTGTTTATGTTGCAAAGCATAAAACCCGCTTAACTCATCTTCTATTTTTGCGTCTATTTCGCTTGTAAAGCTGAAACAAGGCTCTGATTAAGTATCAGAGCCAAAGCAATTAATGTATTAGCAGTGGAGGTACAAAATTTGGGGTAGGAAATTTATGGACGTACACGTGGCTAGAGTCAGCACGATAAATGCGATTTCGCCAGCAGACAAGTGATTTGCAAGGAAATAAAAGTAACGAATCGCCACTAGCTTGAATCACATACAGTGGAGAGATTGACTTCGGGGAAATTGGAGGTAGCGGGTAAAGTTCGAGATATTCTGGTTTTTGGTGAGATTGACTTCGATTTGTACCCGGTACTTTGACTTGTGGGTATAATTTTGTTTCCGAAACTATTTTTCTCCGGTGATTTTTTCACCGGTAAGAATCACTGCCGACAGCGGGTAAAACGCAAGGGATTCGGAAATATTTCTGCCTCCTCGGGCGACAAAATTTTCGTTTGTTTTCACCCTGGTCAAGGCATGGGTAAAGTTGCGGGTAACCGTTCGAGTGCGGCAAGTTGAATAGATGCATTCTGTGTATTGCCGCCGCGTCGCGTGTTTATTGTCGGCTGTGGCGTGTGGTAATTCAATGTCCTCTTCCTGCTATTCTGAGGGCGTCATTGGCAACGTAAACCCAGGATTCAGTGGGAGTCAATCTCACCGGCGAAAATATACCTCAAGTTCAGGGTAGAGTTACGGGTGTGACACGCGAAAGTATCCTACCCGGAACTTTGCCCATAGTGAATCTCACCAACCATTTTCGATTTGTCATTTTACCCACACCCGAGGCGAAAAAAGCAGCGGTGAAATTTCATCCTACCCCGAGTTTTACCCACAGTGATTCTCTCCAGCCACAGTGGGAAGGTGGACCAGATGAATTTTCACTTGTGAGAAAATGTTCGGAAAATCTCGATTAGCGGGTCTGTGCCAAAAACGGGGAAATCCTCATTTTCTCCAAAATCTCCCTGCAGCACAACATCCACCGGACCTATTATTCGGCCGCAAACGACAGATTTCCCCATCGCACAAAACAAAAAACAGACTGACCTTGAACCAAACGGTCTCTGGGTTTGGTGCCCCCTTCCCTTTGCATCTCAATTCCACCTTTTCTCCGATGTGGACCAACTTCTCGGTGCCATTCAAATTGGTCTCGACGATTGCAGGTGGCGACATTGCTAATGAGATACAGAGAAATTGCTCGTGAGATAAAGTTATACTCAAGTCAGTTTATACCTGAGAAGAGTCGGAAGCATGAGCTGGAAAGTGAAGGATTATAGTGATGAGGTCAAAAGTTGTAAAAACGGAGGCAAGAAGTGAGCAGAATATAGATTTCGACGGGTTTAACAGGATATAGATTCTCGTCGATGGATCGAGAGAGCTTGCGAAAGCCTATCTAATTGGCTACTATATTTGTTAGAAAGACGCATAAAAACTGGTCTTGTGTTAATGCCGGGGTAACGTGGCCAACCTTACTGAAACACCGGTCGCATGTCTGTCAACTCAGAATGGCAATGATGAAGACGATAATGAGCTGCGGATCTGTCGACATCAGCATACTCGCGGCCTATTGTTGAGTTTAACTGAATGAGCAGAACTTGGAAACTCTAATAACCTTTTGCATGCAGTTGAAATTAAATTCTTTCGTAGGGAAGGCTAAAAAATTTTAAATTGCCCGGCTAAATGTCTTACGTACTAGTTAAATTGCGAGGGTTGTCAGTGTGAGTTAAGGTATCTGCATTTGAAAATGCTTCACCAGAGAAAATTTTAGATATAGAGAAACCCCAGATAAGACCAACAAATCCAGCAATTTTCAACGACTTACGTTTCACTGAGATATTCACAGAGCGTTCCTCCTTGTGCAATGGGTTTTCCATCGGATAAACTTGACAGATATAGGAGCCACTGTAGCTGGTCTGAACGTTTCTTAAAATTAACTTCTGCTGGTATGAGAAATCAGTTGACACGTCGACAATTCGAGGACCTGCGTTGAAAATAAACGAAGAGTTGGACCTTTTCTGATATTTTTATTTTATCTGGCTGGCTGTTTCGCCAAACCATTTTAAATTTTTACTGTTATTTTCTTTTTAATTTTTGTCTCAAATTTTTTTGCTCGCAACACCGGAGCAAAAAGCAAACATCTCTTGTTTTGGACTTCAGCAAAAGCCAAAAATGTCTTTTCCCCAGCAATGATATAGAATATGCGCGACATTATCATCACACACCATATTGGTTTGCACCCTTGTTATGTGAAACATGGTAAATAGAAACGACGCGACAAAAAGAGCATTTCTGGTACCAAGGTTCTGATACTGGAATTTTGGATGGATAGCGTGGTCTCGACGTTCCTTGGCCGATGCTTTCGCATTGTTCTCGTATAAGTATCCCAGTAAGCAGTCAAATATATTTCTTAATTTTGGAAATAAATAAATTTTGGAGACCCCAGAAGCCGCATCTTCAGATAATAGGCACGTTGTACGCATGAAAATAAACCACCAAACATTTATCGAATTTAATAACAAGACAAGGTAGCTACAGATAATGCTGAATACCTAAATACTTGATGTTTATTTACAAAAGTTTAATTCTTGAAGAGTCTTATAACCTTAGGCAGGGGCCTATTCAATGTATTTTCTGTATTTTCTTTGCATAGTCAAAGCATTTCGATGTCTGATAAAAATCCCCAATGCAGAGGTATCCAAAAGTGTTCAGCGAGCAGATAATGACAAATAGAAACTTGTTTCGGGATTCCACGATGAACGCATACTGATTTTGATGAAAAAATTATTGTGAAACTTAGTTTCATTCGTCCGGTTCGGACAACAAACCTTTTTATCCCGAACTGATGAATGAAACAACATTTTTATACGTTTTTTCTAAGGGCTTCTGATTTTAGGATGGTTAGGGCATGACACGGCATTCAGAATGGACTTCGAAAGCAGGAGGGATTTTTATATTTTCAGTTCACACACAGAATGTCACGGACCAAATTCAAATAAGTAAAAATTGCAGTCATATTGGGAATGCAAATCAGATATGGGATTGACAGCTGGCATTTTTTGAAATTACACCATCACGTAATTTTAATTAAAAAGATGCAAATTGCTGTTGAACAGATCGCGCGTTTGGTGAAAAATGGGAAAAGGGAATACACGGAAATTCTGTCTCAAAAACGAAGCCATCAACTGATGTGTCGTGGGCCCGAAATGCGGAACAAATTCACCTGGTCTGACGCCACTTCTCTCGATCATATTTAGAACTGATTCCAGGCACCTACTGTAGTCAAAATGTCCAGCCAATCACCGCTCCGTTGCCATGCTCCTGAACCAAGTCATTCTGAACCAAATTCTGAACCAATTTGCAAAGGCGTAGACGCTCTAAGCAAATGTTTTAGAGTAGTCAAAACCCAAAACGTTTCTGATGGAGTTGGGTATAAAGAAGATACGGAAACATTTCCGCGGATGGGCCGTAAACGCGAACGGTGCAAGCTCTCCTAACCTTTGCCTTCTTCGGAGTTTGTGATAAGTTTATATCCGCTTCCTGGTTTTGAAGTTTCTTTGTAAAACCATTGGAAATCACCGGTATAGTTATAAATGATGGCTCCACACCTGAGCTCAAGATCATCCCCTTCGATAACAGGTTCATTGACTCCATCCAGAATCAAACCTTCGGGAACATCTGTGTAGGTCATTGAAATTACCAAACTTAAAAATGCGTTTTGAGCTACGAACTTGATCTTGTCAACATTACAATTCGTTATTCACATTTGCAATTGTAAATGTAATGTCGCATTATGAGGCTTTTTCGAGAGCTTGCAAATTCCGGGGGAGGGGTGGGTCATCTCCAAAGTTTCACAAAATCCCAATTTTTATCGGCACACTCCGAGTGTTAGTGCCAATTTCATCCAATCTGGTATTCTCTACATACCAATGAGACTTCAGAATAGTTCTCACGAACTACAGTGGGTTTATCCCTCAAACGTTTTAAACCATACAAACTTATTGTTTGTATGGTTTAAAGAAAACCCCTGATATACAAATACAAGTAATTCAATCGAATCAATCATTTTGATCGACATTTTTGCCATCAAACACAAGGCTCCTTCGACAACGCTGTGAAGATATCATCATCACCATTTGCCATCATTATCTGACAGCGACGGCTGGTGGCTTGGCACGAACCTTGTTGTAAATGTTGCATTCGCAAGGAGAACAATGCCCAGCGCAATCGTATAGTCTATCTCCGCTCCGCACTCAACAGAATCGACTCCGGTCAGTTTTTTTTGCGGCACATGCTAACCGCCGACAGGATTTACTGAAGAGAGTCATGCTCTGCAGAGCGGAGACCTGTATTTATGTGTACGGCTCCTCTGAAATACAACCTGTCAGGCATCTGTCATGGACCTGGAGTTGGTGTTCTTTGATGTGCGCAGTGTGCGACTGGACTTTTCCAAATCGTTTTTGCGCTCATTGGCAAGAAACACCCACACACACAAAAATAAATATCTGGTAGAAAAAGACAATCAGCGTGCTTGAAAAGCTAAAGAGATACAACACATTCTCAAACAGATAATGGGAAGTACTATTTTCGTACCTGTGACAAGAAACGGGTGAGTCTCGTTAGCTGTTCCTCGGTTGTTTGCAGCTAAACACTGGATGTACCCTGAGTTTGTTGCATTGAATCTCAATATTGAAACCAACTGATAATCATTCATCTGTTTTTCTTCGTGGAACTGTTAAACACAAACAAAAGCACCATTCAGAGTTATTTGCGTCACAAAAGCAGGATTTTTAGAAGCTCATTTCGGCAAGAAATACCTGCAAACTACATGAGCATTGGTGTAGATGCTTCTTAATAACCTGAATTGCCATATTCGATATTTTTTCTCCATGATCAACGTCGTGATTTCTGCTATACTAACCAGGCCGCTGTCCCCTTATGGGAAATTTACATTGGGAACTTTAATTTCTACTGCAAAGCCGCCGAGTTGGCGTCCCCACAAAATTTTTGCCTGGTGTAATGGGGGGAAAATGTGGTGTGGCGAGTTCGACACACGTGGAAGTGGGTTTTGCAGTGATGGTCGTGGATGGGGTTGGTTTGTGAACGTGAACGGGACTGGTTTGTCAACGTAATTGGGGTCACTTCAAGAAGGGACCAGTTTCTTGGCGGGGTAGGGGGCAAGTTTTTGCCCGTCAACGACCGTGGTTCCATGGTAATTGATCCGGCAAGGGGATTACGACGTGACATGATTGGAGCGTTGGATCGTGAACGTCTGTGAGCCTGTATGGGACGATATGGCAGACGACAGCACGGGATGGCCGTGTACATGGTGTGTAAAAGGGGAACGGAAGTGCCCATAGGCGTATAGACAACATATGGAGCAGAAGAACATATTCAGCAGGCCCAACTCTAATCAACTAAAGGGTACGTTCAGAGGCCTGTGGCTTATTAATTACTGCTAATTGGCGCTTTACTAATTACCTTGATCGATAAAACTTAAGGGTGTAACCATGGCTGAGGGAAAACGAGATGTGATGTGCATTCGGCCTATGCCGATGTGAAACCATGAAGTAAATGTGCACAAAACTTAATAAATTAAGTCGTTAAAATTGACCCTTCACTAATTAACATGACCCCTGAAAACCCATAGGACACCTTAACCAACCTAACCTGCTTCAACAAAGTAACCTTGTCAAACCTTACCCTACCTGACCTAACCTGAACGGCGCTACCAAACCTAACCCGTTTCACCTAACATAACCGAACATGACCTAACCTAATCTGACCTCACCTAAACTAACCTAACCCACACAAACCAGCTTTGTCTAACCTAATCCATCCAAACCTAACCTGGCTGCGTCAACTAACCAAACTGACCTCATCTTGCCTAACCCAACCCGCGACACCTAACCTAACCAAACCCAACCAAACTGACCCGTCAGATATCAACCAAGCGAACAACCAAACATAAATTCGCCGTTTCCGCTACCACTTGCTGCGCATTTGGGTCCCATTGTTGCGTAATCGCACAACACGCGAACACGATCAAAACAACGGTCGCAAAAGCACTATCACTAATTCCGTCCGACCCTCGTGGCGCAGTGGTTAGCGCGTCGGACTCGTAATCTGAAGATTGCGGGTTCGAATCCCAGCTGGGACACGAGATTAGCCGTGGCACTTGTGTGTGCATCCTCCCTCGGCGAGGCACGGTAAATGAAATTTGCCATGGCACTTGTGTGTGCATCCTCCTTCGGCGAGGCATGGTGAATTCGGTCGGAAAGACAGACTTAAGTGGCCAGTATGTTAGTCCTTCGGATGGGACTTTAAGAAGGAGGTCCCGTGTGTAGCATCACACTGCGCACGTTAAAGAACACCTAGCTCCAGGTCCAAGACAGAGGCCTGGCAGGTTACATGAACACAGAAGCCACTTGGTATCACCCGCCGATACTCGACGTCTGTTCCTGCGGGTTGGCTGTGCCATAATACCGGCAGTATCGGCAGTTGTGACTGAGGTCTTGGGACCTGGAGCGGTGGGTGCTGTTGCGATTGCCCTCGGGAGTATGCCGGTACCTCGCCGGGACCCTTGATTGGGTGCCTGGAGCGGTGGGTGCTGGAGCAGCTACTCTCAGGTGACATTTGCCAGTACCTCGCCGGGACCATGGCTGACGACACAACAAAAACAAAAAACGGTCGGACCACCAGTCTAAGGCTATCTGTCCACAAGACCCAAAGAAGAAGAAGAAGAATTGTTCCGGACAGCACTCATCTACAAAAGCAAATGCAACAAACTTTCTCACATTTTTCCTTTGAGGCTGGAACACGCTCGCTCGGGGCGCCTGCTTTTTATTTCTCTTTGGTATAGGGAATGTGAATAAGCTTCCCGGATACAACGTTGAAACGGAAGCAAAAGCAAAATGATAGAGGGTAGTTCAGGAAGCAATTTATTCTCGAATACAAAACTCACCTCGACTTCATTGTAATCTTGGTCGCAATTTGAATCTCTGTAGCACCGTTTAAATTGCCAACTTATCTGAGGTATCGGAGACGCACTAGCTTTACAGTAGAGAACATATTCTTGGCCGTGTGTATAGAACTGAGTCAGACCACGAATTGACAGAGTGGGCTTATCTGGATGAAAAAAGAAGATATAGAAGATGTATTTGAACTCACCGCTACTTGGTTCAATTCCCTTGAGTTCCAGCGGAACTTGTCAATTCATTCGATTTGTACAAAGTTTCAATTTCTCCAGGGATGGAGAAATTTGGTGGAGAGCTAGCATTTGGTATGATCGGCAACAATCTATGCCTGGCAAATTTTAATAATTTCTCAAATCTATTTTCTGCTCACACCCGGATGCAATCTCGTTTGGATATGCAACGGGATGTTCTTTTTACCACAGAGCTCTTGCCTTTTTCATTCTTGTCTGAAAAATCGGCTTTGCAACAATTTTGGAATTTCCGAACCCCTGAAAACCATCGGCTATGCAACACACATTCTCAGATTGAAACACCTTGGACTTTCCGAAACCCTGAAAACAATCGGCTATATGCAACACAATCTCAGGTTAAAACACCTTGGAATTTCCAAACCCCTGAAAACCATCGGCTATGCAACACACATTGTCAGGTTAAAACACCTTGGAATTTCCAAACCCCTGAAAACAATCGGCTATGCAACACATATTCTCCGATTGAAACCCCTTGGACTTTCCGAACCCCTGAAAACAATCGGCTATGCAACACATTCTCAGATAAAAACACCTTGGAATTTCCGAACCCCTAAAAACAATCGGCTATGCAACACATATTCTCAGATTCAAACACCTTGGAATTTCTGAACCCTTGAAGACAATCGGCTATGCAACACACATTCTCCGATTGAAACCCCTTGAACTCATCGAACCCCTGAAAACAATCGGCTATGCAACACAATCTCAGATTAAAACACCTTGGAATTTCCAAACCCCTGAAAACAATCGGCTATGCAACACACATTCTCCGATTGAAACCCCTTGGACTTTCCGAACCTCTGAAAACAATCGGCTATGCAACACATTCTCAGATAAAAACACCTTGGAATTTCCGAACCCCTAAAAACAATCGGCTATGCAACACATATTCTCAGATTCAAACACCTTGGAATTTCCGAACCCTTGAAGACAATCGGCTATGCAACACACATTCTCCGATTGAAACCCCTTGGACTTTCCGAACCCCTGAAAACAATCGGCTATGCAACACACATTCTCCGATTGAAACCCCTTGGACTTTCCGAACCCCTGAAAACAATCGGCTATGCAACACATTCTCAGATAAAAACACCTTGGACTTTCCGAACCCCTAAAAACAATCGGC
>JASGXE010007128.1:0-27301 GCA_030068105.1 Sinentomon sp. SZTP_YWyxl
CCTAAAAAGGCTGGGCATCATGAAATTGGGTCTTGCGATGGAAAGCGAAATCAGCCAAGCGCCAAAGCGACAAATGCGAAATTTCAAAATTGGAAAACGAAAAATGCAAAACTATAACGCGATTTTTACGTGTCTCTGGGTATGCATCTCATATGCGAGTTGTTGGTCCACTGATGTCACAATAGTTATTGCCTGTATATTAAATGTCTTGTCTCTTGAAGTCCAGCTGAACCCTTTTTCCAGGTATTCCATAGGCAGGGAAGAGAAGGTTATCTTGAAGGGTCAGAAAAACGTCTGAGGTGGTTCTCAAGAGTGGTTCCAATCTTTTATTCCGTTCACCCAGTTATCTCAATTTTGTTAGCAGAACGAAAAAAAGAGATACCATAGCCCATTGACAGACAAATTCATGAAAGTGTTTACCTAGTTGTTTCTGGGCCACGTTAGCATGTTTAAATTTGTTGGTTTGGTCCGTCGAACCACCTAAAAGATGTCCTTGTTCGAGAAGGGGTCTTTGGTCTTTAATTCGTTGGTGCAAAAGGCTTGTTTGCACTTTTTGACTTATTCTGTTGATAGATGAAATAAAAGCAAAAATCAACCCCAAGATGTGATGTGATGCTGAAGCAGGTGGCAATGGGATTTTTGACAAAAAGATTCAGATGACAAGGACATTCTTCATGCCTGTCTATTTTTTCTTCTTCCAATTTTTGTCTAATTTGGTTCAGGTAAACCGGCAATTTGCAGCATTTTTTTTAGACCCAATCAATATCCACTTGTGCTCTTCTTCACACCCCTTCCTTTTTTCATCATGTCAGCTGCTAACATACCTACATCTTCTGTCTTCACTTATTGTTTTTCAGGTCAGGGATTGGAAAGGTCAGAGCCAGAGTGACTGAGCCAAGGCGACCTCCACCAAAAGGATCCGACATGCATTTCAGTGATCACCTCTCTTCGAACTATGACCCAAATCTGCCAAGCATATCGTTGAACATGAATGAACTGCCATCAATATCGCTGTCTGGTTTCATCACTTCACAGGCATCAAATTCTGATTCCCAATCCCACCTGCCACTGTCGGCTGTGAAAACGGAAACCACTAGCTCAGTCGATGATTTGCCGAAGCCAGTTTTCTCGTTCAGTGAGCCGATTATTGTGTCGAGCGACCTGGGAGAAACACCGTCAAGGGTTGCGTCAAACCGACCCCCTTCGCAGTCGTTTTTTGAACTCGAGAGTCGCCCGTCTCCCCCTGAAAAGAAACATTTGTTGTCGCCTGTGGTCAACGCGAGTGTTGCATCTTCCACCTCAGTCAAACTGGCAGACTCCAAAAGTGCTCTTAAAGAAAGTGGCTCGACATTGGGTTCTGTGTCAAGTCCTGCCAAACTCTTCGGAGGCCCTGCCATCGGATCTCCACACCTTGGTAGCAAGAGGAACTCTTTGGGCCTCTTTGACAAAGCAAAAGATGACGACAAGAATAGTTGGAAGTGTGCCAGCTGCTCAACGATCAATGACTGGGACTCTGCCATCTGCCAAGATTGTCGAAGTGGTCAGACTTCGGTGGTCAAGGACAGGGATGCTCATTTGTCATCGTCGAACCCATTGTTACGGAAACTTGAAATCCGGCATTCGGAAATCCCGTCAAAGCAAAAGAATGCTGCAAATAGTAAAATTGAACAGGATGCCGAAGATTGTGTTAAACTTCCTGTGAATGGTTTGGATGGGCTTTCAAGTAAGGGTCTCTCATCGTCTGCCGGCCCCTTATCCCAAGAACCCATGGGAAGGCAAGGCCCAGCTGCCGTTTCATCTGCAAACTCCAAAATTCCAGTCATTGTTTCTCGTTCATCATTGAGTAATTTCAAAACCACCCCAACGAAACAGGAGAATCTTGCTCCCCTCCATAGCGACTCCTCTCAAGCTTGGCCGTCAAGCCTGCCAACATCCACTGTACCCCCGGCTGCCACCAAAGGCAGTGAAGAATGGGAATGTGATGTGTGCCAGGGTGAAAACAAGGCCAGTGATTGGCTCTGTTCCAGTTGTTCAACAGCAAGGCCAAGCAGTTGCTCCAAGGCAGATTTACCGAAGGGAACTTTCAAGTTTGGGCAGTCTCAACTTAATCTGGCCGGGAAAGAAGTTGCTTCACTTTCCCGTGCATCCAGTAACCTCTTTGGGAAGCCGTCCGCTGTGGCCACTCCAGCGCTAAACGGCGAGAAACCAAATGTCAATGATACTTCTGCTCCATTTTCCTTTGGCATACCAGCCGCCAAGGCACCAATTGCCAGCACATTTGGTTCAAGTCCTGGTAAGGCCCTGTTCGGTGGTGACACCTCTAATCTGAAGTTGAAACCAAAATCTGTTGATGCTCAATCTACACCTGCCGCGTCAGGAAGTCTCTTCGGATCAAGTACCACGTCACCGTTGAAAATGGGAAGCGTCATGGATATTCTAGGCGGGAAGAAACCTAGCACCAATGCGGATACCTCATCTTCTGAACAGGTCAAACCCCACCCATCTTCGGCTGGCCTTTCTGGTTTTGGTTCTTTTGCAACATCAGCCACTTCTTCCCTTGCTGTTGTTGATGGATTTGGTGCACCTGTCAAGGCTACACCAGCACCAACATCTGCTCCATCTGACGTCACCCCGGCGGCGGCGGCTCCACTGTCGAGAGGTTCTTTAAAGCTCCCCGCTGGTTTGTCCGATTTTGGCACCACTCCTGCCAAGCGAGTTACTTTTGATGCATCGGTGGATGATAAGCCAACGGTGGCGGGTGCATCTTTACCACAATCGCCGTTTCCAGTTGGGATTGCCACACCACAGCCAACGTCAATTTCCACACCAGTTGCCAGCGGTTTTCAGATGCCATCGGCTCCATCCACCCTTGGCGGAGCTGCATTGTCCTCATTTTTGCCTTCAGCCCAGGCTTCAACAAGCATTGGCAATTTTTCTTCACCATTGCTGAATGCAAGCAACGCCGTTCCTTCAGATGTAGGCTTCAACAACTCTTCTGCTTTGAGTGGTTCAACGTCATTGTTTGGAAGTGCTAACAATGTCAGTTTACCTAAAGCCCCAACCAGCTCCAGTTTGTCAAATATGTTCGGAAACATTTCTTCGCAACCTGCATCAGTTGCAACCACCTCGGCGCCAGTTAACATCTTTGATGCATTTGCTGCATCTAACTCAACTGCGACAGCCAACAGCTTCCAATTCCAGCCGGTTTTCGGATCAAATAAGGTGGGTTTATAGTGGGAGAGAGTGCTTATTCTAAATATCCATGTACATTGATGGTAGGTAGGTACTTAAACCATCCAGTGCTCACAAAAGAAAAAGTAATGCAATGACATTGTAGGTAACGATCGATTTTGATCTCTTAGCAACGTCCTTGGGTGTTGAAGAAGTTTGCTGTTGACAAGAACGCCGTTGTGGCGTCAAATTCAAATTTTACGTCACTTTTCTTGCACATGAGGTTTTAAGAACCATCAACAAACTTTGATGCCCTCTGAGAGCTTCGGTTTCAAAATGTTGGGCCGGCCCAAACGTGGACGTGGAGGATTGCTCATTTCGATTGATAGGTATGTCTCTTTTACAAGTCATCGAGGTCGCATTCTCGGAACATCTCTCGAAGCTCTGTCCAATCGAATTGGTATCTTGTTAATCCTCCCCAATTTTAATTAACCAACAATATCAAAAAATCAAAATAGACATCAAAAAGTCAAACTTGTCTGGCAATCGTGTACATGGTGGTTTTGTAGTGCAACATACGTAGATCTGTTTAAGGAGATATCATTTTTTTCTCCTTTTGTCAATTTGGGGTTCTGTTGCTGCATTTGTGCACGACTGACTAAAGATGTGCTTGGATGGGTATGGGGGAGCAGGGAGGGGATTTATCCACACGGTATGGAACAGACAAGCACCCCCAAGCTTTGCCAGTCTCTCCTCCCCCACTGGAAAACATCTTTCGCCGCCAATCATGACCACACGGCGCCTTCCCCGAGAAAAGTGCACGAAGGAAGTGCATTTTCTGTTGTGAGTTGTGTTGGCCAACAATGCTTTATTTCCACATCGATGATTTGATTGGTAGGTGCCTGTTAAGTTAGCTTCCTTGTCCTTCTGCTGGTTTGGAAATCTTAGTTTTCCAACTCCAATGAGAAAACTTTTCAAGCTGCCCAGTCGCTTTGCATGTTGGAAAACAGCTCATGGCACATGCTCTATGTTTGTTTGTTTTGTTTTCCAGCAGCCAAGTGTGACAAGTGGGATTGGTTCTGTAGCAACAGCAGTCGCGGCACCGGCATTTGTTTTTGGACAGCAACAAGCAAAGCCAACTGCCCCTACCGCTACACCATCGCCATTCCAGAACAGTGGACTTGCACCGTCTGCTCCGATGCCGCATTCATCTACACCAGCAGCATCAGTTACTCCTGGAGCAGGGTTCAGTTTTAATCCTTCACTTCAGCTGACATCGGGAGCATTTAGTTTCTCATCAGCTACAAAACAAGCTGAAGGGGTAGCACCATCATCTCATAATAATGTTATAGAATTCAAGTAAGCTCTTGGGTATTTCATTTTGTTGTTCAGTTCATAGCATTACGTTTGAAGTTTTTGATCTGCAGAAGGCATGAATGGTGAGAGAGAGAGAGAGAGGGAGGGAGGGAGGGAGGGAGAGGAGAGAGAGAGATAGAGAGATGGAGAGAGAGAGATACGGGGGAGAGAGAGAGAGAGAGAGAGAGAGAGAGAGAGAGAGAGAGAGAGAGCTCAAACTTCTTTCTCTCACAAGATGTTGTAGTGGAAGTTTTAGTACCTACTCATTTCATTATAACAATGTCAGGAAACATGATGAAAGTAAAAATCGACTTATCAGGCTAATCAGTTTGGTGCAGGTAAATGCATTAAGAGGCGGTGTTTCGCTCCCAATTTGTCGGGAGCTTCCTCAAGCGAACACCAGAGATTGAACTGCCTTGTAGTTCTTGTTAACAGCCACCTGTCTGGCTTTCTGCTGTCCACCTGTCCACCTGCTGATTCAACCACAATATGCACCAAAGATGCAACCTCATTCGTCAACTTCGGTCTCATATCAACTCGGAATCAGATGTCATTGCTTTCATCGTTTTACACCTGATAAAGCTGCACAAACAGGGATCACTATGTCATTATCCTTTGGTCATGAACACTGGTTTTTTTTTTTGTGTAAATGCATCAGACCAGATCATGCCTGATTGAGTGTGGAAACGAGAGAGACTCCTCGTTCTTTCACTGGCTTACTTTCGTCTATGATTTGATCTTCATTGGCTAATTTTTTCTCTCTTTTCTTTCGTTTTTTATTTCCTATTGTTTTGTTTTGTTTTCTCTTCTTCTCTTTTTCAGTTCCACCCCATCATCTTTTTCAGCCACAACAGCACATGGCAGACCTATGAAGATAGGAACAAGACGGTTGGATAGGAAACGGACGAAGATCACCGATGGTCATTGATTATTGATGAATGAATGACACTTTTTTCTGTTTGTTTGTTTGTTGTTTGTTTATTCAATTGGTTGGCACTCACTCACTGACTCGCCGTGATGATGACATGTTTTGCTTGTTGTGGAAAAAATAGCAATGGCTGCTATTGTTAAGAAAAGCAAATGAACGAAAAATAAATGTCGTCGGTCGCATGAAAAAGAGTGGGGCAGGGGCAGCAGGAAAAGGTTATTGTCATGGCAATTCTGTTGCAGAGTGCATTGATCACATATTTCAGATGTCTTATGTTTCCTCGAACACCATGAAAATGTCGTATTTTGAACTAGGAAAATATGCACATTTCCAACAAGGAAGGAAACACGGAAATTGCATTTTTATTCTATTACTTCTGTGTTGACTTCTCCTAGATCACCGTATTCAAGTGAACATGTGGGTGGTTCTAATTTGATATTGCATCCCCTGTTAGCGAAAAAGAGTAAGAGGGAATATCATTGATCCACTCTCCCTCCAATCATCCATGCTCTGCCGAGCTGTTATGGTCCAAATCAAGAATCACTTTCAGTAATTTACCTGAATTGAGGCCATTTTCGGAACGACTGCAAAATTTGGAGACTACATTTGGGCCCCTGGCCTGGAACCTTTTCCAAGTCTTACGATACTGTGCTTGACTTGAAAAAGGCTCCAGACCTGGGGCTGAAACGTTGTCTCCAAAGATACTCAGTCGATCCAAAAATGGCCCCAATTCAGGTAAATTACTGACAGTGTTTGTAAAACAGAGCGTGGGGCCAGACAAAATTTAAATCAAGAATTAGACTCAACAATGTCGTGAGTGTTGTCTCACTTAGATGCCCTCCTGAACAGATTACCCAGAGTGGTATTTTCTTTTTCGATTCCTGACCGCCACATTTGCTTTACCCACACGGAACAAGAAGTCCACCTTCCTCCCCACGTCATCGTCATTAGTCCACATGCTTCATCTCAATTGATTCAGTTTTTTTGTGCTCAGGTTTTTTTGATTTTCACAAACAACAGAAATAATGTTGGATGTGTTGATTGTAATATGGGAATGAGCAAGAAAGTAGAAAGATGGATAGGTGTCTGTGTGTCTTTGTCACAGAGTGATTATGATTTTTTTTTTTTGATTAGGGACTGCTGTTTGTTGGCCGTTCTCTTCACTCAACCTGTAAAGTTATCCTTTTTTTTAACTCTGCTTCCCCCACTCCCTCTCCTCGATCTCCCTCCATCCCCCTCTCCTCCCCTCCCCTCCCGTTTCTATGTGCTTAGACTGACACCTCTGCTGGTGTGTTTCTTTCAGTTTTGGTACCTCCATGGTTGGTTGGTTGCGTCTGTCTTGATATTTCTCTGTTCTTCCGTACAAATCAGATATCAGTTTGCAGACAAGGTGATTTTCCAATGAATCAAAAAATGACGCCTCTCACGGTGTCATTTCACACACATGCAACAGAGAGATCATGACGGGGGTAACGCTAACTCCAGGGGTAAAGCTAATGCGAGGCAAAAAATTTGCCTCGAATTGGTGTTATCTCCGAAGTTAGCGTTACCCCCGCCGCTGAGAGGTAAGAACATCAAATTAACACTGTGTTACCTGCCTTACCTAGGAGCCAAGTTCAATAGACTCTAGAAATTACGGTACCCTCTCAAAGCTTCCAAGAGAACATTTTCTCAATTGCGATTAGAAAAATTCGCAAGAAAATGTCGAGAAAATTAAACCGTTAACCGTTCCTAAAATTGTTTGTTCAAAATGTCATCATTCTCCTCCAAAGAAATGAGGTTCTATCAAAGCCCACAAGATTCACATCACATACTTAGCCCCCAGTAGATGGAGACAGACACTCAGATATTATTTCTACAGATACAGGAACGGAAGAATAACAAAAACAAAACCAGGCTTGAGCAAAAATCAAATCCAATTATAAATAAATATGACCAAATCAAATCAGTGGCCCTTTAAAGGGTGGTTGATGTTTGTGAGAACAACAATTGAGTGAGAGAATTCAATGCTGTTGTGAGATTGGTTTCCAGTATAAAACCGTTTACAGAGAGCAGCCTGATAAAGGCCGAGTCTGAATCAAATTGCTGGTGGTGTCTCTCCTCTTGCGGCCAACGGCTATGGCATGGCCAATTAATACTGAAAAATAATGAAACTTCAAGAAGGGCTGAAACGAAAAGGGTCATTCAACAGCGACTTGCGATTGCGACAAGGCGAGTCTGACAATTTCCATTGCACAAGTCGACAATCTTATGACAAGTTGAATCAATGTGAATCAGTCAATGAATTGCTAGCATCCTAATTTTATGTTTTGTGAGTCTGCCCGTGAGAAAAACTTCGAAAAAGGCAATTAATCGTTGTGTTACTGTTACTGTTAGGTAACAGTAACAGTAGGTGAGAGAAAGAAGGCTTCAACCAAGATTCAGATTGGTTCAATTAATTTTGAAAATAGTGCAGAGTAGCAAGACCTAGAAGCAACGACGAGAGCTTATTATTAGGCTGTGGATTGTGATGGAAGCAGAAGCAGACTCAAGCAGGCATCATTTTTCTTCAATCGTTTTTATTTTTATTTTATTTAGCATTTTCTTGATTTTTCATTAATTGGGGTTTTATCCATCTTGTTCGATTGATTTTTCATTTTATTGTTCATTTTTATATTTAGTTTGTCTAATGGCACTTATAATCAATCCTTTCATATCCTTTTGGAGTCCATTTGTGTCCTGTGTCACGAATCAAAGCCCAAGAAGGGTGGGCAGATGATAGTTGCTTTGGATTGGATTTGGACAGAGGTGGACTGAAAGCAAGGCATTGCATTCATTCATGATCATAATAATAACAAGAAATTGTGATTGGGTTTCTTTTGAACATTGTTCTTTGCATTGTTTTTGTTTCTTGCTTGCTTTGTAGTTTGCATAAGAAAGATGATGTTTCACAATGATTGTAACGTTGTAAACAATTCAAATCAAGACAAAGAAAACAAACAAAAGAAAAACATTGTTTGTAATTTGTCTGTTCGTGAATTTGAGGGTCGAATGAAAGTGACGAATGAATTGTAAGAGAGGTGGTCTTGCTTCATCAAACCACTCTCTCTCTATCTCTCTCTTTGTCTCTTTATAAATAAATAAATTAATGAATAAAATGAAAAATAAATGAATAATTGCATTGCAAACAAGCATGGCAGGCACTACATTGTGTGTCATGTGAAGATTGATCCGATTGTGTTTTCACTTCGTTTTTTTTTTTTCTTTCTTGGCTCTCTCCCTGACTGGCAAGAGGTGGTCATGCATTTCATCAGTGGACGTGTCCAATCCATCCCGTTTTACCTCCACCAGAATATTAAGGCCAGCTCTTAACATAGTCCCACTCAATGCACGATGAACGGAAAATGTGCATGTTGGTATTCCTCGTCAACCTCAGGTCAACTCAATAACCAATTCAATGGACATGTCGTGTTGTGAAAATTTCATTGACATTTCTATGTGGACAACACTTATTCCTTTTTCATTGTTGCATTGAAAGTTGCATCCTTCTGAAATTGGCTGTATTGACTTGAATCTGAGAGTGAGTTGCAATGGGGAATACAACCAATCAATCACGTTACAAAGAGGCTGCTGATGCTCCATCTACACCAGAAAAAGATGTGAACACATTTAATCGCCAAATGGCCACAAACGTGTCACTATTTCGTGTGCTTTCTTTGGAAATGGAATCACTGACCTCTGTTCAAAGCGACACGGGTCGGTGAATAACAATCAGTGCTGGTGAGGTGCACCTGGATAATGTTCTTTTGTTTGTCTTACGAAATGCAGTGGTGCTGATTTCGACAAGAAAAATGGAGAAGAGCAAGCACATTTGCCAGAATAAAACTACATGCCCCAGTTTCCACACCGCTCAAATCACTTTATCCAACTCCTTCCGAAGTCTTTGAAAGTCTTCAGGAGATGCTTTGAATTTTTTCAGGGAAAGCTAAACTGATACGTCATTCAGTGCATGTCTGGCCTGAAAAGCGGAGAAAAGCAAGTGGGGTTTTTTATGAGTGCTTGACCTCAAAGGATTTTTTTATTAGATAAGACATTCTCTTCCCTGAGGGCATGGAGGGTTTCTAGCCGTAGCCTCAAATCAGATAACAACTTTGTAACGCTTGCAGTGTGGTTATAGTTTTTACAAATTAACCTCCATGCAGAACGCTGAATCTTTTCGAGCGCATCGATATGATGGAACTAAAGGGGATCCCAAGCAGCAGCGGCATATTCAAGGTGAGGAAGAACAGTGGACTTATATGCCGTAAATTTTAAAGCTGATGCAGCATGGTACAAGTTTCTTCATAAGAACCCCAGCGCAGACTTGGCTTTGTTGATTGCCATATTGATGTGCTCATCCTGTGAGAGATTATCTTGCAGTAGAACCCGAAGTTGTTTGCGGATGCCACAGTAGGAATAGATTCGCCATTTTATTGTGTAGCGCAGATTTGTTCAGTCTAGTTTTAAGTTACTGGGTTAGAAGGACATGGCAGCACACTTTGAAACGTTGATTGACATTCCCCATGAAACACATCACTTATAAATAGCATCCTGATTTCCCTGCCTGAATGCATCAATTCGTCCAATTCATGATGCACTTACTTGGGGAACACCAGATGACACCACCACTGACTCGGAAACTTGCCGAGATCTATCGGAAAAAATCAGCAATTCAATTCATGACTAGAGGCTCCAGCTTAAACACGACGAGCTTTTAAACCATCAAGGCATGTGCACAAGGTCAAAAAGAAAGCATCCACCTGCTCACCTCTGTGAGTAGGAAATCAGTTGAGTTGTATGAGAATAACCAGGCTGAAAACCAAACTGGCCATCAAAAAGAATGTTAACATTCTCAAAGTCTAAATTTAGAACAAGATGTTCCATAATTCTGCAGCAAGCACTGGTATTGAACTTTGTGATGGCAGTCTGCGGGTCGCTTTTCTTGGGTGCAGGACTGACATAGGCCATCTTCACCTGGCAGGGAGCATGCCAGTACACAAGAAGAGCTTCATGCTGACCTTGCAAACACATCAGGGAACAATTCAATGCACCTGAAAAAAAACCATCAGATGTCAAACACCTGGAATTGGACATTCTGACAATGCGGTTTCGGATCTTGCCCACAGATTCGAACTTTGAAACAAAATCGTCAGGGGCCAGCCTTGAAACTTCAAGCTTATGGGGAGGTGAGGCAGGAGAGAAAATGTTACCAAAAAGAGAATTTAAAAACCACCTTCAGCAGTGTCTCCGTTCCATGTAAATAATTCCCATGAGCGAGCATCCAAGAGAGCAGAGCAGGGACAGCTTTCTTGTCCCCTATTTATTTGGAAACCAGATTCCATAATTACCTTTAGGAGAGTTATTCCTTTTTACCATGTAATCTCATTGGCAGAATTGAACTCACATCTCAAATTTCCTTTTACACCACGCTCCAATTTTCAAATCTTTCGGGTAATCCAGACAGGAATAGACTCACTGCTCTTTCGAATAATCGGCACTGCATCAAGAAACTTAAAAATTATCACACTAAAAAGATCTCAGCCCTTTCCAAGCCAAACCCAGGAGCATGTCTGTCAAGATAAAAGCATCAGGTTTTTGCACAATAACCAAGCTTGCAAACCTAACTATTGTTACCCATAATCTTCTTATACAGTGTTTCTCAAAAGTCACTTGACAACCCCTGCTATTTGCTAGTTTTCAATCTTCTCTTGTGGGGCTATTTCTACAGATTTCAGGTTCAGATTTGGCAGGCTGCCTACTGCAGGTGTTATCCATTCGAATTGGAACAAACTCCACTCCAAGCTTCCAGAGTCACTTCACAACTGCAATGCACTTTTCTGGGGCTTTCAAGTGACTTTTGGGAAACCCTGTATAAAGCAGCATAGCACGGAAGGAGCGCATTACAGCCCCCCATTCATCCTTTATCTGCGGATATTTCAAATTTAGATTTGAAAGAACTCTCACTCTGAAATATCAGGGGGGGATTTCTTTATTCAAAGTAAGATCATTTGGTTTGGTGTGGACCCATCCTCCTGCTTACAATACTTGAAAAGTCATTTCAAAAATGAGTTTGAAAATAGCTACCAATAGAAAAAGCACCTTGTCCGGAATGGTGAATGAGATCACTTCCCATGGCATGTCTTTGGACAGGTATCTGATTCAAAAGCTTAACTCTGAGTAGCTGATACCGTCGTTACAGCAATTCAACGTTTATGCAATCAATTCTTATCCAGGTTAAAATCAGCTTGTGTAGCTGGTGGCAATAAACAAACAGCTACAATAAGATGCTTTCCTTGGGATTGACATAGCTCACGAACCGAACGTCTTTAAGCAAGCCATCAAAATCACTTACAATTTCATCAACTGCTGTAAAGCAAACATCACTCAATCCAACATGAAGACAAGTGTCAACAAAATATTTCTGCAATAATTAACATCGTGAAAGGTGAACAAATACTGCATATTTGAGTGGTTTTGCTGCCAGAATAAAGAAGAACGGCCAGTACGACGAATGTCTCCGGCAGTGTCCTTTTTTGCAGAACTTAACAAAAGGCAGCAATCGCTGAACATTGCGGTCACAAAAAGTCAGAATAGCAGATGATGAAAGCTTTGAAACAGCAGAAGAACCCTGAGAGCAACAAACAGAAGATGCTATGTTCGATGTGCTGGTTTTTGAAGAAATTACTCCCAATCCAGGCAGAGGCCCATAAAGCCAAAAGATACCCAAATCGGAATAAAAATGATCAGCACTCACATTTTGAGGTTTATTTTCCACACTGAGGTCCAACTGCCTCAACTCTAGCCAAGTGCTTAGTGACGAAGAAAGAATTCTTTATTGAATTTGGTGGCATTTTGCCCCTGCAAACGTTGGGCTTCTTCAAGGAAAAAAATTCGAAACAGATCTCCGGTCACCACTGCTCAAGGGAGACTGAAGATACGTTTGATGGCTGCTTCGTGGGACTGATATGGATGGCAGAGGCAGGAGGGGGTTGTGGCCGCAATTGAGTGTGCCTGTGCACCTTTGTTTACAGAATAGAAGTGAGGCAGCTGGTTGCTACGAGTGATTGAGGTTGTATTCTGTTGAGTCCAGGCATTATCCTCTGTTGGGTTTGGGAAGGATGTTAAAGGGATTTTTGGATGGGACGGGTCTTCGTTCATGGCCTGTTGGTCCAAGATGATGTGGCCGAACTCTCAATTCTCTCTCATTTGGGTTTTGTCACAGTTGCATTTTGGATTAGAGAGTTGAGACGCATTGAAATTTATAGAATGGACTGTTGTGAGAGCATGGAAGCAGGAGAGAGCAGTTGTGTTGGATGTCGGCTCCAGGTTGTGTGAATTGAGGTGTCACAGGGGGTACTTCATCTTTCCGTGGCAGGTTTGGGAGTAGTTGTCACACGGAATGGGGAAAGGAAAATTGTAAATTGATGCACTGTATTTGGAATCGTGCTTGCAAGGTTGAAGTTGTTTTAAAACTTGCAACCTGAAGTGTGGCCGATTGAATGTTGCGGGGGAGAAGAATGCACCTAAGGAAAGGGGATGGTCTTCGTTGGAAATGAATGTGGTGTGGGTGGTGGGTCGGTAGGTTGGTGGGCCAATGATATGGGGTGGGGATTGGCAAGCTTCCAGGCCTGGTGTTGTGCATGGGTCGAAAATATGCTTGACAATGTATAGGGGAAGTCATTGAAGCCACTTATCAGTGGACCACCAACCCTCTTCCCCACAATGCATGCCATTTGATGTGCAGAACTCAGAGGCTTCAATAAAACTACTTTTTAGAAAAGACTTAATTTCGAACGACCCAGCTAAAGCAACTGTTGGGCAACTGCAGCAAGGTTGGGAATCTTCAATGGAAAAGACAGACAGATAGGACAAACACACAGGATGCAAATTCAGAAAGTGGCTGCTAATAGCGTGTCCACACATTCGCGATTTTGTCGCGTCGTCGCGCGCGTAAAAGTTGTCGGGTGCGACAACATCGCCTTGTGTGCAGACACCATGCATGATGTATTCGTACTGCTCGCGTGGCAATGTTGTTGTACCCGACATCTTTTACGCGCGCGACGACGCGACAAAATCGCGAATGTGTGGACACGCCATAACATGCTGGGAAAATTTAAACATGTTAGAACAAATGCGTAAAAATGCATAGCGTGGTGTGGGAAGAAAGGTATCGTTATTCAGAGTATTGTTTTTGGTAAAAAAAACATTGTTTTCTTTTGTGGCAAATCTACTCTCCCTCCTCTCCCCTCTCCTCTCTCTCCCCTCGGTTATGGAGGAGCCCCTGTGATGATTTCCTGAGGGGAAAGACGAAAGCTGGTGTTTAAAGATCCTTTTCAAGCTCGGAGAGTGCAGTTTTTGTCCCGGTACACACTTAATAATTATGTCTGTTGGCGTGCTGATGTTCTACACATGCTTCACTTCCGGAATGAGTTTTCCTTCCGAACCGATCCATTTTGGGTCTTTGTCTGCTTCTTCATAAAGTGTTGTTTGTCAGTGCTTCTTTGTGAGAAGAGGAATGTTTATTATTTTGATTCTCAGTAGGACTGCTCTTATTGAGTCCCCAGTTCCATTTGCAAAAAGGAACACATAATGAAAGGTACCACTTAAATTCAAGTCATCATCGTCACCTCCAGTTCAATCTAGACTTCATTGTGTTTTTGGCTCTTGTGTCGTCACAGTAAAAGACACATTTTTCAGGGGGGGTGGGTGGATTTCAGCGCTGAAATCAGATTCAAGTCTTCCCTGTCTGATGTCCACTGTAATCGTTCTGATGGAGATCATTGAGCGCATGGAGCGCATTGCCAGGCATTTGTGGCAGAAAAGGGTTCCAGACGATTTTGACTTTGATGGAAAATTCTGGGAAACATCTTGAATTCCAATGCAGGTCTCATCATTTCATGCGGATTTCTCACGAAAATCAAGAAGAACTAATTTCCCCCAAACTTTCCTCCGGAGTCAAAATCCCCCAGCCCTGCTCTCACTGATGTCGCTGGTGTTTGGATGCACTGTCGACTTGAGTGATGGTGATCGTTTACGAATTGATTTCTCTCTGCTCTCTGGTTCAGTTCCATTTAGTTTAGTTATATTTCGTGATTTCATCAACCTGTGGTTCCCTCGTATCTTGTCTCGTGACGTTGGTCATCCATTGTAGTTCAGCCTTCTCCTTTTCCCCTCCACCTCTTGTGGTGAGATGTCTGCATCTGACTCTGCAGCTGCTGCTGTCAAGCCCACAGCATCATCAACCCAGCAGGCTGGTGGTGGTGGTGGCTCATCCAGGGGAGGCTTCAACTTGAAGAAGGTGAACGAGAAGTTTCTCCAGGCAGCAAAGAGCAATGCTGACTCACAGAGTGCCGTCATGCACGACGTTTATCAAATTGTAAGTTTCGCTAGCTTCCTGTTCTTTCGATAAATCATCTTCTCTGTGCAAACTGGGCTATAAGCAGATTGGCTGGAGCAGACATTACAACTTTATAATATGAACTGATGTTCTGGGACAAGCCATTCAAGTAGTTGTTACAACCTATCCGTTGCTATTTTTTGCACCCCGGTAAAGGAGAGACCCCAAGTTGCACCCGAATTATTGAACTAGTTGGCACTTTTTAACGCGAGATTAGCATTTGGGGACACTTCACAGTTAATTTAATGTCAGTAAGGTCACAATAGAAAACTACTCCAACAGAAAATGAAGAGGGGTGAGTTTGGATGAATTCATCATTATGTGGATTGAGAAGAGCACGTTCTGTACTCAATTCTCCAAACAACGATTGAAGAGTTATTTCGACCGACACTGTGCAAAAACACCTTTCAACATTTGGCATGAGGAGGTGGTTTAAGACAGAAGCCAATGGCATTGAAACTTCAAACGAAATTGATAAATTGGCTGACACCAAGCTTCCATATGACCATATCGCTAGATGAAAGCCTTTCAAATTTGGGTCAGTCTAACTTATGCTATCATTGATGAAACTCGGAGAGAAAATTGACAATGAAATTATAAAATGCATTTTTGCTTGACATTTCTCAGTTTTTTTCCTTTCCTCGACGCACGAAGCGTTTCGGGGCGTCACGCTCCCATCCTCAGGTGAACATCGAATGTGTTTCGGTGCATGGCACCCCGAAAAGAGTCGTGCGTCGAGGAAAGGAAAAAACGGAGAAGATGTCAATCAAAAGTGCGTTGAAAAATTTCATTGGGTCAGTATGTTAACAAAATTTTTAGGATATCAAATTTTAATATAAACGGGTTTCCACAGTCAGGTGAGGTCAGAGAAACTCAGTAAATCACATCAAAAGTCAGAGAATTGCTCAAAAATATGTATACTAAAAGTCCGGGAAAATCAGGGATCGTAAGGATCCTCGGTAGCCTTAAAATGATCGATAAACAAAATTTTGAGGCCAAAATGAACACCTAAATTTCTTCAACTTCTGGAGGACGGAGTACCCCAGACCCTCTGCCAGAGGCCATTGGAACCTGTCTGGGGCTCTGATCCAGACCCCGTAAGGCCTGCGGTGGTTTTTGACATTTGACAGTGGCACTTAATTTTGGTTGGGTGGAGAAATGGATCCGCAAAGGTCAGGGAAATGGATCGGCAAAAGTCGGGGAAATGAAATTCCAAAAAGTTGTGCGAACCATGTTTTAATTTTGAGTGTTTTAAAGAAAAGAATTTTTGCCATTAAAATGGAGGAAAATCACATGAAGCTCCTCTATTTGGAAGTCAGAGACAAATGCAGAAGCACCATGTGTGAAATTTTACATGGGGTGAGTATTCTTAGGCATGGATCACAAATGTGGTTGCAATTTGGTGCAGCCACTTTCGGTGCGAGTGCCGTTATCTGTACGACCCATATGCGCTGGAGGGAGGTTGGCAACTAAATGATGCGCGTTGCTTGGGGAGGGGGATAGACTCTTGGCAGTGTGTCTTTTGTTCCACATTTGGTTGATGACGTGTGTTCTCAAAGACAAACTGTTTCTCATGCATTCTCCTTGATGGTCAAAGATCTTGCTGTTTACAACAAATCGCAAGGCCCTTTATTTCGACTGTTGATTGAATCCATAAAGGCAGGTGATAACCAAAAAAGCACATTTTGCTTTCGAAAGGTTTTCAAGAAAAGTGAGAGCATTTTCATACTTCCAGGCTGAAGAATCCAAATCGTTGAATAGAGGACCAACTGGTGTTGTCTATGATGAACGAATGGTCGACCACAAGTGTATCTGGGACACGGGACATGTTGAACGGCCGGAGCGATTCACAGTCATCTTGGAACGGTTGGTTGGTTAATTGGTTCCCCTATCGTTGGAAATTTCAAATAGGACTTTCTAACACTGATGCTTCCCCACATACCATAATATGATGTATCCCATTGCTAAAATTGTGCATGAGAAAGAAAGCTGGCAAAAGCAATTAATCTTTGAAAGTAACCTTGCACAATGGCTGTGTGCATGGAAATTGGATAAGATTGAAGAAATACTCGAAAGAGAGAAGGTCGTTTTAAACAGCAGAAATACAACTATCGGGGCACTTGTTGAGTTTCTATTCTCTGGACTGTCTGATCACTGATTATGATCACTTTGGGTTCGGATGTTGGCATGCATTCGCTGTGCTCCCTTCCACAGACTTAGAAAGGGAAGGACAGCATGAGAATGCACTCCCAGAGCTTAAATTCTATGATCTTTCAACGCCGCTCTCTTTCCATTTTCCAACAGTCAACGCCGCTCTCTTTCCATTTTCCAACCCCTCCCTCACTTCCCTCTTCTCTATGATTCCCATCGCTCCTCTGCCTTTGTTTATTGTGCAGACAATACCCACGTCAAGAGTATGATAAAGGTTTACATTGCCATTTTGTAAAAGGATCTTTTTCTTCCGCACACCATCTATCTCACTCTCTCTCACTCTCTTCCTCGAAGGTGTAAGGAGTTGGGTCTTCTGGAGAGGTGCAAGAGGCTGGAATCCCGTTTGGCAACAGAAGCAGAAATCCTCTCCAATCACAGTGCTGAACTGCTGAAACAAATCAAAGAGACACACAGCTGCCAAGACGATGTGAAACTAGAGGAGATCAGCTCACATTATGACAGCGTCTATCTTCATCCTGTGAGTATTTAGTGCTGTGAATAAACTCCTGTTTTGCCTGGGCTTACCTCTGTTGTTGAAAGAGGTAACCGGGTGTTGGTTTTGTTTTCCCGGAGGAGGGTAGGTGGGAACTGGGTCAGTTTCCTACATCGGCAAGTTCCCTTTCTCAGAGCATGAACTTCAACAAGAGGAAAATAGCTTGTGCTTTTTGTGACTACATTAATTATTGTGACAGTGGTGAGTGATGATAAATGTCAAAGACTAGCAGCAAGAGAAGCAGACAAGCAACAGCTGATCTTGGTGCCATGTCATGCCATCCCAGTCACTCTTTTCAATCAAATGAACAATCAGGTCAGGAAAGTCTTCATGCAAGCGAAAGTATTTAACAAAAATTTATGGTGATTATATTTACTGAATGCTGCTTCGAGAGAAGAGTGCTTGATTTACATCACTGATGAGTTTCTTTCTCTGGCTTTTTCACTTGCTGAAGGTTTTCTTGGTAATGGTTCACCTATTCATTTGCATACTTCTTTCCTCGGAAAGTTTTTGTGGCAACAGGAGAAAATCGTTGGTGATGTTAAAAAAGAGATTATTGTGATAAAACTGTTGTGATTTTCATTTGCTTTTTTCTCTTTCCTAGTCCACATACGAATTGTCATTGCTTGCTGCCGGTTCCACAGTTGAGTTGGTCGATCGGATTTTGAAGAAAGAAATTCAAAATGGGATGGCCATTGTTCGGTAGTTTTCTTCTCTTGGATTTTTCGTCACATTTTCATTCCTCTTTTTTATTTCATATTTGCACTTTCGTATTCTTTGGAAAGGATTAATTTTTTTCCTGAACTGCACTTGTTCAATCCCCACCTTAGATGTGTCGGTGTAGTGCAGGGGTGTTCAATTAATATTCAGGTAGGTGTATGTTTCCAAATAACTCTGGAAATTAGTTCCAAGGCTTGAAGATTACACTTTCTTGTATTTTTTACCCATGGGTTTTGAAGTTTTGATTTAGCAAAACCGAAGTAAAAATGAAAATTCAAACAAGCTTTGGAGCTCACCAATTGCGCATGACTGGTGTTAAGGGGGGGGGGGCCAACCTAAAATTGAAAAATTTTTTGCCAAATTTTGCATACCTGGTTTTTGTTGCGTTCTCATGGAGAATTTTCTGAGGAATTTAATGCAAAAAACCAGAGGTCAATATCTCAATCCGTTTTCAAATGAGAGACTGTTTTCGAACAGCGGAACATAGAATTTTGTTCTTTCTGTCCTTTTCGTAAAATGCTATTTGCCGCAAATCGCTTTTCGCCTGCCTTTTTAAACTTTCGAATGCTCTATCTCAGCCATTTCACAAGATAAAAAGGCCAAATTTTGCATACTGATATAATTTTTTGTCAGAAATGGAGTGACAGAGCCTGAATTTTGATATTTTCAATCTGTTTCCACTTTTTTGGCATTCATCTTCCCAAGTGCATCGCTTCTTAAAATACAAGTCTCGCAAGGAACCATTTCAAAAGTTTTGGGTCAAAAATGAAAAAACTGGCTCTGTCACTCCACTTTTGGCACCTTTTGGAAGAGTTTGGCGCAAACTGAAGTTAAATAAGACATACCGTTACAATACAGGAGTCGCGCAAAGTTCCGCATAATGATTTTTACTTAAACATGAATATCTCTGGAACCACTTATGATACAGAGATGAAATTTCACACACAAACGTCCATCACCTAACACGAAATGTGTGCAAAATTTGGCTCCAATCGAATAATAAACACCGAAGTTAGTAATTTTGGGTTGCCCCCCCCCCTTTCGTGTCTCGCTCTAGCACTCTTTCCGATTGACCTTCACAGTGATGGCGTGTGTGGGGTGGTCCCAATTCAATCTCCATTTTTCCGATCTCCCCCTCCCCCACATCATATTTATACATTTCACTTTCTTTTCCTCTTCCCCCCGTCCCCTCTCCCCTCTTGTCCAGTCCTCCAGGTCATCATGCAATGCTTGACAAGGCATGTGGCTTCTGTTTCTTCAACAACGTTGCAATTGCTACTCGACATCTGTTGGCAAATGGTGTCAATCGGCTGTTGATTGTTGACTGGGATGTTCATCATGGTCAGGCAACACAACAGGCCTTCTACGATAATCAAAAGTATGCAATCTTTTTTTTTTTTTTGTTTTGTGCTTTTTCGTTTAGTTGATGCTGCTTCGTTTTTGGACCACCCTGGCCGTTAGATTAGATTATATTGTTCTGAACTGAATGTTTGATAGAAAGAAACCTAGGCCTAAACAGGAAAGTTCCAAATATCGTGTTTCCCGAGTTGGATTTTAAACATGGCAAATTAGAGCTTTAATGTGCCACGTTTTTAAAGTTGGCGACATTAATTTTGCAGCATGGTTATTATCTGCTTTTAGGTACCACAAATTCCAATCATTCTACTCAGATTGGACTTATCTTAACGCAAGTATCTTGCACACCGCAAGAGATCAGACTTTTCTGGGAATCGTTACAAAGTACAGTTTGAGCAAAATGGTAAAAACGCCTTGGACAAATTAAAGGGAGCTAAATGAAAACAGAGAAATGAAAAATGTTGTTGAATAACAATGGGTTTTAAATGGAAAATGGCAGGAGTAGAAATTAAAGTTTCTTACACTTAGCTCACTTTTTTTTAGCTGCGACGAAAAAAAAGTCACGATTTGCATTTTTTACTGACAATGACAGTGTCCATTCAATGACGATCTGGTTATTCCTGTACTTTGCGCAAAGTTTATCACTGTCCTTTTTGATAAATCGAAATCCAAGTTTATCACTGTCCTTTTTGATAAATCGAAATCCAAGTTATCACTGTCCTTTTTGATAAATCGAAATCCAAGTTATCACTGTCCTTTTTGATAAATCGAAGTCCAAGAATCTTCTAAAGCGAATCATGCATTTTCATCAGGCAGTCTTCGACAGTGATACTTCTGCAAAACTGCCAGGAATATATTCCGTACAGTGGTGGCCCTGTTGCAAGCTCTTTCTATTTATTCTTATGCTACAGGGTTTTATATTTCTCTGTGCATCGTTATGAGCATGGTAAATACTGGCCAAATCTTCCTGAATCGGATTATCATAACATTGGTGTTGGACAGGCAAAGGGATTCAACATCAATATTCCTCTCAACGTCGTTGGTGTTGGTGATGTTGATTATCTGGCAATTTGGAATAACATTCTGCTTCCTATTGCATATGAGGTTTGTGCAAAAGTTTTTTTTCGATTCTTATTATTTTCTTCTGCTGTTTCAGTCTGACATCGTTTGCTTGTCTGAAAATGTAGGTACCTTCACCTCAGGAAGTAAAAAAATTAAAATTCTCCTCATCAGAACGTTTGGAAGGTAGTTCTTCCTTTTGGCCGGATGTCAAAGTTGAGCCTGTTTCGACCAGGAGCCCCAGGATCCATGATGTTGTTACAGACCTGCGGTGTCTCGTCAGTCCTCAGGACCGCTTCTTCAGGGTCTCTTCTGGTGAGACAGGCTAAACCGGCTCTTCGGACCTCCACCCTCAGAAGTTGCTGGTGACCTCAGCTGGGTTATATCATCGGTGCTGGGTAATACCACCATTTAAAATTCTGTTTACGACAGCATTCCACTGAGTTTTCTTGTCGTTGGGATAATAAATTGTTGAGAGAACAGCAGACCTGCCAAAATCCACATTTTAAAAGTGTCGTTGAATATTTGAACATGGTCAACCAATTTCAATGAAAAAATCAATTTTGAAAATTTTTGCCTCATCCAAGATTTGAACCTGGAATCTTTCCGTTGGCAGGCGAAAGCCGTAACCATTGAGCCGCGCGTTACCCCGAGGAAACTCGGATATTAACAGCGACAGAAGTTCTTCACTTCCATGTGTCTGTTTCCGTGCATTTCAATCGGAAGTCGAATCAGGAATTTGAACAAGGACACTTTTGTCCTGCTTATCATTCTGCTAGTTGCCTGATCTTAACCTGCTAAAATTGTGTAGCTGCTGAGCTAAATTCCAAATTTAACAGGTTGATTTGAATAATGTCCCTGTGTTTTTGCTCTCTCACTTTCTCTGCTTTAGTTTCAACCTGAGTTCATTTTGATATCAGCCGGTTATGATGCTGCTATTGGCTGTCCTGAGGTATGTTTGTGTGACAATGTGGATTTGCAATGCTGCTGAAGCTGTGCTCGAGTATGCTTAGAACATTTTTTGTAATTAACTGAGCCACACTCGTTATGCTTGCTTGTCTTCCTAATAGTATTGTTTTGTTACATCACCACAAGGTGTGTAGAACATTTGTAGATTAAATGGCATAAAGTCACTCAATGCTTTCTTGATCTCTCAAGCTTATTTTCTATTGACAATGCGACGACCAACTGCCAAGAAGAAAGAAACTGAACAAAATTTCTCCTTTCCTATTCAAAGTCAGTTCAGAGGATAAAACGAAAAAAGTGCTGAGCTCACACATCAGAGAAAAAAATGCTCGCACCCCTGAATGAAGTGGAGGTTCACTGCATGGATGGAAAGTTCTTTGTGCATGTCTGTTTGCTGATGATCTGAGGCTTGACTGATGCCTACTTTTAACCACTCAAGTTATCGATTGATTCTTTGGTCCACTTTCTGGCCTTTACTGCAAAATAACGAAGGCAAGACAAGACATGCGAGCAAAAGAAAGAAACAGTACAAATGGTAAAGTGTACCCGAAGAACTGACAGGGGGTGCAAAACGAGGCAAATTAAAGCAAGTTCAATTCCAGTGATGGAATATTGAAAGAACCCATTGCACCAGACGTGTTCACAATCTCAGCCCATCACCACAATTATCAAAAATTGAATTATGAGATATAAAAGTGCAAATTGAAATTGTCACTTTTTCTTCCTTTCAATAATTTCTTTGCTATTTCACCTCCATTTCCTTTTTTCTTTTGCTGCATTCTGTTCTGTCTTTCTCTGTCTCCATCAATCCCACCCAACAACCCAACTGTCCTGTCCGTATGTTTGTTTGTTTGCAGGGTGAAATGGAGCTCAGTCCATGGCTCTATGCTCATCTTCTGACTCATCTGATGGCATTGGCTCAGGGAAATGTTGCTGTTGTCTTGGAGGTTGGTACGAATAAAAATATACTTTCGTTTGATTGATTTGTTTTGTTTTGATTGATTCAGAAAAAAGGATGAACCAATGTCCAAGCATTGCATTGCATTGCATTAATGCAAGCGCATGGAACTGTACTGCTGCTTCTCTTCTGCTGTTATCTCTGCTTGTCCTGGTCTTTCCCCCTTGCCCTGAATTTTCGGGGAATTAGGGATTTTTTAATTTGTCACAGAGTGTCATTTTTGTTGGTTGTTTTTGCTCTAAAATTTTGTAGTTTATTTCGATTCACAAGTGTTTTTATTTCTGGGATTTTTTTCTTTGTTCTCGTACAGTTGTACAGGTCACAATTCTTGTGGAAATGACTTACACCCAGAAATGCCCTCAAAATGACAACAATTTTGGCATCTACCTAATGCCAAACCTTTCCCCATCCTCTCAGGACCCTCTCTCAGCTGCGCAGTGTTGTGCCTACCAAGGAGACCAACAACTTTCCTGACCTGGAGTTTGATATTTACAGAAATTGATATTGCAGGGTGAAAAAACCATTGAGTACTCGCACGGGAGAAATTATGTCATATCTAGATCATTCTTTGTTTTCTCTGCTGTGGATGCTATTGATACTTGGGTCCATTTTTATCTGCCTCTATGCTGTTCACTCCGCCGACCTCAACTCAACCCTTTTTCACTGGTTGAGTCTGCCATGATGCTTAGCATATCAGTCATTTTTTTAAAAATTGGGGCAGGAAAATATCAAGGCCTTTATCGTTCTGCATTGTCATAGCCTGTTGAAAAAAACAATCGGGCAATAAAAAAAAATTGTCCTAGAAATGTACAGCCGGCCAAGTTCTGACGTGGATATTAACATCAACATGATAAGCAGCAAACGTTGATTTTATTGTTAAAATCAGCTCCATATCTAGTCACAACCAATAGAGTCCAGTTTGATGATATTTTATTGTCCCAGAGTCATGGGTCACAATAATTGTGTTTCTCTGTTCAAACGGATGCCTCCCCCAGCTTCACCAGGCCAAAAACACAGTTGGGATATTGGCATGTGTCACTTAATTTCCAAGCAAATAAAAAAAATTAAAATTCAACGCAACGTGCCCTTTTTATGTGAAAAAAATGAGCATGCTTTGGACATAGTGAGCTGGAGATGTGCTGGAGATGGGGATTATCATAATACTTCAAAAAGAAAAAAGAAAAAGAATCCAATGGAGGTTTTCACATCATGTTTTGGCTTTATTCAGCAGCAGAATTTTCTTAGCCCCTTTTGCTTTTTCTCTCTCTTTGTACAGGGTGGATATCTTTTGAAGTCACTTGCTGAGAGTGCTTCGATGACGTTGAGGGCATTGCTTGGTGATGCTTGCCCAGCACTGCCACCGTTAAAGAACATTCATCCCAGGTTAAAGAGTGCTATTTTGATGCAGCTATTTTTGTGTCGTTATGAAATTTTAAAAAATGTGTTGGAAGGAAGTGTGAGTTTCCTAAAGTGTAACAAAATTGACAGGACCCATTACTTATGCTGCTGGAAATTGCACCCAATCTGCTATTAGTAGCAGGTCTCTGGCAGCCCTGCATTGGGGAGGGGGCTTTTAAGTTGCATGCAAAAGATATCGATGGGATGCATCCTGGTCGCATTTTTGTTTGACAGCTTCTCAAAAATAAAACTGGAATCGGAAGTTGGGTACTCAGTTGTTGAATGCGCATGCCCACCTTTTTCCTTTTGCAAACAACAGTGAAAAATGAGATTGATGGGATGGGCAAATTGGCTTGATGCCTTGATAACCTAAAAAGTCCAATTAGAATTGGCTGCTTTGTCACCAAGTCCAGGATGCCATGTGGTGCTCTGCTTTCCACTTTATACAAAAAACCAGACACAATGTGGATTGGCCTCCAAGTCCAGAGCGCCACACAGGCTGCTCTGCTCCTACTAAACCTTGCATATCTGGTCTTTGTGTCTGGAATGGTAGGGCACCAATAGTGGCGCTCTGGTCTTGGTTGGTGCCACTGCATGAGCATTGTATCTGGTTTGAGCAATACATCCACATGGGTGCCACATATGGTGCTCTGGACTGGAAGAGGTTAATTGGCCTATCAACGAAACAAGATGACATCGTTAACTATTTTTGACAGTAACGCGATCGATAAATAGGACCGCCCTTGAGGTCTGGGGAAGCGAAACTCCGCAGAAACTCCGCAGAACCCTGAAAATGTTGGCTGATGCAACTTCAATTTCTTCTTCTCTTCTCCCCCTCCCCCCACCCCCTGCTAAACACTTATCCAGTGTCAAGGAGTCCATTCTGAATTCCATCTATGCCCTCCGACCTTACTGGAAGTGCCTTCAGATCTTCTCTACATTCCATTTGGAAGGATCAACTTCCACATCCACAATGTCTTCCACGTCATGTGATTCGGCCAGTTTAGAACGACACATTCCAGACATAAAATTCCTAGGTCCTCTCGATCTTCCAGTTGATAAGTTTAAAACTAGAGGAGCCTATTATCCCCACTCACCCGAAGACCTGGAACGCTACAACAAGCTGGTCAACGATATGATTTCAGGTTGGTGTAGTGCCTTGTGGGTTTGGGCTTACTTCATTGGTCTTCTCTCTGCTTCTGCCAGGATTTGTCTCTTTTAAGCAGGCCAGAAGGTGGCTAACTTTTGTTCTACTTATGATATTATTGAACTGAAACTTTTGCTCCTGTTGGCCAAATTGCAGCTCAATCCGTTGAAAAATGTCTGAGATACAGCAAACGGGAGATTCGCTCCCCAGCGTAAAACTTAATTTTGAGATAGGCCCTAAATGAGCTTTTAAAAGATGAAGATTTTAGACAGCAGAAGATTTTTTCACATAATTGCTGCATCGGAACCTTTTTAAAATCAAAATAACTCAGTAAGCTGCAACTTTTGGTGAAACAGACCAGACAAAATCTGTAGAGCACAGTTTGGTGTAAGAGAATGCCACAACTTTTACGCTAAAATAAATTGGTAATTCCGTCTCGCCTATTTTTGACCCTTAAAATCTGAAGGAAGGAGAGGGGAGACAGAAAAATGACCAAAAACGTAAGGCACATTCCAAACTGTAAATCCCCCAGAATCCAGAAATCATAGCTGTTGATGTTCACAGGAGAGGGGGCTGCCAAATGACAGGGTGCCCCTATCTACAATCTGGCATGGTTGTTATCCCCCTCTTGCAATTTCAATGGGTGATGATAGGTCCTGTCCTATTGCATACTCTTTTGCATGAATCATTACTCCTGCAGTTATTGCCTTGTCAAGTGCAAAACTGCAAAAAATAAATAAATAAATCATCGCAAAAGAGTTCGTTGTTGGCATAAGTGGCTGGCACCTGGCCAACAACTTTTTTTTGTTTCGTTTACAACTTGTAAAAATCAAATTCGAATGGTTTTGATGGCTGCAGAGGAGAGGGCATTTCAAATTTGATGCTGGAAGGTGGTGCTTACTCATCCGATGCATTCACAGGAGAACGAAGCGCAGTCTGACTGACGACGCTGTGGAGATAGCAGCGAAATCGATTTCAGGAGTTTTTTGAAGTTAGTGTTGGTTATTTGTTCTTTGTTTTAATTGTGGCAGAGAAAGCACCGCCTTTCCAGCATCAAACAATTTTAGTTTGTGGAATAAATCTTGTCATCATATCCCTCCTCCCCTCACCGGAAATCTCCAAGAAATAATCTTTGTAGGTTCAGTTTTAGGCTGGATGTGTGTCTATTGAAATGTGCTTTTCGTAACCTGCGAGAAAAATGTCTCACTCTCAACAGGATTTTGGGTTCTTAGCAATCGTCCCATTCATCTGTTTTTTTTTTCCTTAATTTATTTTCATTCATCTCTACTTCCACTTTACAGGCAAGAAACTTCCACCTGCTACTACAATAACTGGTGTCATTTATGACGATCTGATGCATTTACACAAAAATGAAAAATTTCCGTAAGTTGGACGTAATTTTACAATGCAAACATTTTACTCAGCGGCAGATCAATCAACTTGTGAAGTATGTAATTACAGATGCCGGCATAAACTCCAGAACAGATTGAAGCTGAAGATTTGCATGCAATGTTGAACCTCCGCTGTTTATTCCAAGAGAAATAAGGGAATTTGGGTAGGTCCAAAGAGAATAAGAGTTCAATGTGAAAAACTATGGATGACACAATGGTGCATTTTTGTGCTTTTGTCATGGGGAATGTTACTCGTAGTGAGGACGTGTGTGTGAGGGTGTGCGTGCATGCGTGTGTGTCTTTTTCAGAAATCTAGAATGTGGAGCTTGGAAATTGCTCCATTCTGCTGAACGCATTCCAGCTGTTGCCGTTGTGTTTAAAATTGATGTTTTATTTTTTTGGTTTTTGGTCTCATTTGCATGCAGCATATGTAGCTCATATCTCATGCATGATTATTGTCCAACAACATGTAAAAAAATATGGGATTTGATGCCATCAAAATTTCTAAAAAAAAAAAATGCTGAAAAATGCTTCCTGGCTTCTTTGATCTCTTCTGGGTTGAAGTTGCTTCACAGGTAGATAGGTGTTCAGCATTCTTTTTTTTTTTTTTTTTTTTTGAGAAATTTTGATGGCATCATGTCCCTCATTTTTTACATGTTGTTGACAACAATCCTGCATGAGATGTGAGCACATATTATCAGTGCACATTTCAGGGTTCCCATCTGAACGTGG
>JASGXE010007129.1:0-28721 GCA_030068105.1 Sinentomon sp. SZTP_YWyxl
GTGGGAAGATAAAGGCGAAAAGTTTATGCTAAAAAATAAATTTCTGATAAAGGTTGAACAGTACCAGGTTCGACGGCTGGAAGACCATGCATGATCCGGATCAGTTGACTGCAGAGTCTTCCAAGATGATTGGCTCCGCTTCGCGAAAGATGGACACCATCAGGCCCGATCAACTTGCGTGTCATGACAAAGTTCAGGTCGCCGAAGCTGATGCCTAATGATTTGCAGAGGCGGTAACCAGGGATGGGTAAATTGGAAATTGGACACGTATAATACGTGACGTATTATACTCACGTATAATACGCGTATAAAACGTATAAAACCAAAAAAGACATGTGGCACGTAGTTTTTCTTGTAATTTTGAGCACATCGCAATGCAAGTGAGCAAACAGGCCAAATTTAAAAGAGAAAAGAGCAGCAACAGGATAAGTCTTTTTATGAATTGCAAAAAGAACACAGGCAGGAAGCTAGATAGATACGGAAGCTAGATAGATACAAGTCCCTACCAAATGTTGACATTAGGCAGGTTGACTATTGCTGCTGCTTTTTCTATGCGAAATAACTGTGATAAGCAGTAACAACTCCTTTTTGCCATTTGAATGGTGTCATTTTGTGGTCATTGTTTTTGTCTGCAAATTTCTACAAGATCAGAAAAGAGCACTGACCAACAAACAAATTCCTGCACAAAATTAGTTGGGTCTGAATAAAAACAATTATATTTCCTTTTGAATATTTTTAATTCGGTATACTGAATTTGTTTTAATTGATTCGGCATCAATTATTGTTGTTGGTATCTACTTGTTGGGAGCCCAAAAATTTTGAGAACTAGGTAGTTTTCGCCAACATTTGATCCAGACAGAGAGGTCAAGGCATAATGTGCTGTTCATTGTTTGCATTGGGAGCTCAGTACAGTTTTTGGCATATTCAATATCCTCTTTAAATTTTACGAAATTTTTTACCCTTGAGCAGCATTAGGTACCTACCTGCCTTAAAGAACATGCTTTTGAAAAAAGGATAAAGATAAAAATAATGTTGGGAAAACTGAAAAGGGAAAATTGCTTCTCCAAAAACATTTGTGAAATACGAGTAACCTCAGAGGAAGAGTAGTTTGGAGAATTGCAGGACATACGGCGGAGAGATCATGACGGGGGTAACGCTAACTCCGAGCTGAGAGCAGTGGCGAATTATCAATGAAGCGCATGAGGCACGTGCCTCAGGGCGCGAGAGCCGGAGGGGCGCGAGAGCCGGAGGGGCGCGAGCCACCAGGCTTTTTTTTTTTTTTTGTCGCCAACAGTTTTTATCCAACCATTTTTTGTCACGTATCCTGCCACTGTGGGACTCGTTTTTTGTGTTGATGGATTTTTCCCCTGGTGCCGGGCACCCTCCTACTGTGGGGCTCGTTTTTTTATGGATTTTTCCCCTGGGAATGCCAATTCGATGAAATGCCAAGTGTGTTTGCTGAAAGTGAACGTGCTCCTTGCGATTGGTTTCGCTGCAGCACTTTTTGCGATTCTCGACTCATTGCGGTTGCATCATTGATGAAACGAAAAGAGGCATACTATGAGATCTGCAAGAAGTTTGGATTCTTTCACAGTCTGACAACATTGGGCTCAGATGAGATTCGAGAACATGCACGCACCCTTGTGAAAGTCTATCCACATGATGTAGCTGAAACTCTGGAGGAAGAACTGGTCCATTTTGCCGAATTCATGAAACTTCAAGAAGACGTTTCACCATGGCTGAAATGCTGCCAAATCTTCGTTCCCACGGGCTTCAGTGTGTTGTGTGTGTCATCAGAATGTTGACGTCATTTTGAGGATGTAGATACATGTGTAATTTTGCCACAAACTGTAAAGGCGAGCCGTCATTTTCCAGGCTCGCTAGAATTAAATCGGAACTTAGGACAACCATGACACAAGAACGTGTGTCAGCTTTGTCCCCAATTTCAATTGAGAGCGATTTTTTGGAAAAGTTGTGTTTTCAAAAAAGCAGGATTTTGCAGGACTCAAATTCAGAAAAATGCCCTTTTGAAAATGTTGTTAGATCAAATGTATAAACACCATTTCTCGTCATAACCTGGGTTGAATAATCAGAATAACCTTTCATGAATAATCGGAATTCTTTGTTTAACATTGTTTCACGTTTTGTGATTTTGATCTTGTGCTTGTTGGAATTTTTTATAAATTGTGAACATTCACTGTTGAGCACTTTTGCTCTGACTATACCAGCGAGGGGTCCACTTGCTGGTTTCCAGCACGCTGAAACAATTCAACTGTTCAAAAATTGAAAATTTGTGAATTTGAGGGCATTCTGAGTGCCATTATCGGGTTTATTTTTCAAAAATTTTCTCCCTTAGGGGAGGGGGAGACCCCCTCCCCGAACCCCTTCCCCCCGGCTGCTTCGCAGCCGAACTATGCGCCTGCGGCGCATTAGTACCTCGGGGCGCAAATAAATCCGTGCCTCAGGGCGCCAAACACCTTAATCCGCCACTGGCTGAGAGGTAAATTTTTGCTATCTGCTCCAATGGAAAAAAAATTTACCTCGCAGCTCGGAGTTAGCGTTACCCCCGTCATGATCTCTCCGCTGATAGAGAAGTGAAGGTCACGTTATTTTTTCCATTTTTAAATGAGTTTAAATTTTGCACACGGTGTCTTGGATTTACTAAAACATTGCTGCATCTCATTTGGCATAAACAGCACCATTTCTCACCAAACAAATCTAATCCACTCTTGCTCAACATTGCTGTGGGTACCTTGAACTTCAAACATTGTACCTTGAATCTGCTTGTAAACTAAAGGAGCAAATAGTTTAGTTAAGAAAATAAATTGAAGTTTTTTAACTTGTGGCATGGGTGAACCATGACACATCCCATCTTCCCACTGACCGTATCCATTTTGTACCGATATTAGGCCCAATGTGAGTCATTTAAAAACTAATTCAAAGTGCAGACAAAGCAATTCCCAGCATTGCCGATCAGTTGGGCTTAACCACATAGTGGCATCATCAAGCGATGGCTATCCTCCTTTATTTGCTTTTAAGTCATGAAAAAATGAAACCCATTACAGAGAAAAAAATGTGAAAACATCCAGTAAACGAAAAGAAAATTCCCAGTCCCATTATTTCACACAACATGAACGAATCGACTCAAAATAACTGGAATAAATGTCGATTGCTGCACAAGTATTGCATCTTGACCCTATACGTTTTCGTTTAAACTTCTTTAATTATCTAAATAAATACAAATCTTACGACTTACAATCTTACGAAATACAAATCTTACGACTTTTGGATGATGCTTGGATGGGAGACCACCCTTGTACCCCAGTTTGTGCTGCTGGAAGGGGGCTTAGTGGCCAAGTCCCTCGTCTCCTTCGGATGAGACGTTAAGCATGAGGTCCCGTGTGCAGCATAATCCTGTGCACGTTAAAGAACACCAAGCTCCAAGTCCAAGATAGTGGCTTGGCAGGTTACACAACAGAGAAGCCACATCTCACAAGTCACACATCACTGCTCTGCAGAGCATGACTCTCTCCGGGAACCCTGCGGGTTGGCGTGTATACGAGTTCTCGTACGCCGTAAAACTGGTCCGAGTCGTTTCAGTTGAATGCAGAGCAGAAATGGGCTACGATTATGGGGCATAGTTCTCCTTGCGAGCCCAAGGTGTGTGCAACAAGGTAAATGGTCGGACCACCAGCCGAATGGCTATCAGTCCATATGACTCCACGATGATGACGATGATGATGATGACTCTGGCAATATGCCCAATCAATTTACCTGGCACATTGCACCCCAAAAACATGTGCCATGTGCTGACATCCGGCGAAACGTATAATACGTGGGTTTTATACGTACGTATAATACTACGTATAATACCGTAAATTTTACCGTATAATACGTGACGTATTATACCTACCCATCCCTGGCGGTAACACTGACCATTGATTTGATAGATGAGAACCGATGGGATATCTCTTCGAAGAAGGATGGAGGAGAATGCAATCTTTGCACTTGGAGCTCGGCTTTCGTATTGCGGCAAACAACTTCCGCAGGTTATCGGTGAACTGGGGGATGTTCTGGAAGTGGGGGAGATCACAGGTACCAACGTGCAGTACCACCCTGGAGGTATTGGTGGAGAGGATATCTGAACTCAGGATGATCCCCGAGAGTCTACTGACTGTGGCTCCTGGAAAGCTATAGATGGCGCAATCGTCACTCTGCAGGCTGAGGGCAGCAGATCTCACCATTGAATCGCCGATAAGGACGGTGCTGCTTCCAGGCTTCCCTTGGATAAGATTCCCTTGGAAGCTTTTTCGTGGTGGAAGCAGATCACGCTTCATGGTTATCTGAGTATCAACTGGTTTGTCGAATTCGCAGGAAGAGGACGATAGCTGAGTGGTAGTCGGGGTTTTAAGATCTTCGATGGCTGCTATCAGCTCCGCCAAAGTGCCCTCGGCGTTGCTAAGACGAGTAACCAAACCGGCAAAACTGTCTCTGTTCATGGTGAGTGACCGGAAGAGGCTGTCTTTCAGCTCACCAATTTCCGACTTCACATTGCTGGCTTTGAGGTCTAGTTCGGCCTCCAACTTGGCAAGGTCCGATTTGGGAAGCAGATCAGCGGTGGCAATTGCATCAATGGTGGCTGATAAGTGGGCCAGGCAGGGTGGACAAGCTGTTTGATTGACAATGCTTGAAGCAGGGATGCCGATGCAATCAATATGGAACCATATTGCGCACCCCGGACGACGTAGGCAACACTCCACCATGTCACACGATTTCGGCGGATGCTTTCTACCGTACTTGCAACCAGGAAAACAATAGACACTGTTTGTTGCTGTGGCCGAACTTGTTTTTAGACGAGGGGAGGGTTTCGGTTGCACCGTCGAACACAGCGGAGAACGAACAGTGGAAACGGTTTTTGCTGACGACTTTACCATGGTGAACAGAGTTCCGAATGCTGGAAGGATGCTAACTGGGCGGACGTCAGTCGATCAACACAGGTGCAGTTAACGGGGAAGGAACAAAACTAACGGAGGTAGCTGCAGAGCAACCCGCTCTCGAACGCAGCAAGAACGGGACTGAATTTACTGTACAAAATTTTTAATTTACTGTACAAAATAGTTTCCATTGGGATATGCACATCATTCAAAACGCATATCCATTTGTTCGACAAATTTCATCCAGGACCAAAGTGTTGATATCAGGATTTTCTCCCCAAAGTTCGGGGCATTACAAAAACTAACCATCAAAGGAATTGGTTTGAGATTGGCACAGTAAAAACGCTTATTATCTTTGCAAACATGGATTTCGGAATTCATTTTTATTGGAGTAAATGGGAGTTTAGCAACTTCCAATGAAACCAATTTTTATAAAATTGATGCATGGAACCCGTTTCTCCATCGAAATGCTCGATGTCGGTTCCGATTGGTGATAATGAGATATGGTAACCGTCTGTTTCTCTTCTCTTGATGCGTTGCCTATTATTGATATCAGGATGTTTTTCAACAATAGCATGATTAATAGGGTCCCAGTTCCTTCCCTTATTGGTATAAATTTAAACATTGCGAGGAGTGGCAGAGTTTAGTACTTTACGAAGGTATGATCGATTCTGTAACAGCAGTCAGGAATGAAATCGGCGAAAGAAAGAAAATAAGATCGCAACAGACACCGTTCTCCAATTTTTTGTTATTCACCTTCGGATCCTGGGAGTCTGGGCGTCATTGCCAGTTTGCTTAGTCGATTAAATGAATCTCTCGAGACAAAAAAGAGTAGTTTTTCTAAAAACGAGCAATTGCTGAACGTTGGCTTCAGACGCAATATCCGTACACCATTCATCGTCCGGTGAAGTTGAAGGCATCGATGACCAGTGGCAAATAGACTTGGCTGATATGCTGCAAATAGACTTGGCTGATATGCTTGGCTGATATGCTGGCAAAAATCTGCGTCTTTGGATCGTAAGTATCCGCAGGGTACTCTGACAAGTGAACCTGGCGAAACTGCTGATGTCTTGAACAGCTATTTTTCCAGTGTGTACTCGTCGCCTTCATCTCACTCAGCCGTGAACGTCATTCTTTCTCATGCTACCCAGGACCTGCCTGAAATCCCACCAGCAGTTGGTAATTTTGGAATCCGCAAACTTCTTCTCAAGATTAACCCCAAGAAAGCACCGGGTCCTGACGGTCTTTCTGGACTTCTTTTGAAATCTCTTGCTCTCGCACTTAGTCCAACTCTTGCAACGCTTTTCTCCCAAATTTTGTCGACAGGCGATCTGCCTGCAGATTGGAAAAAGGCTCTCATAATTCCCATTAAGAAAAAGGACTTGCCTGCTAATCGCCCTGATAGTTACCGGCCTATCTCTCTTACTTGCATATGCTCCAAGTTATTCGAAAAAATTGTGTTATCTACCATTACCGCATTTATGCAAGATAAAAAAATCCTCCACCCCAACCAGTTTGGATTTCGCAGTAAAATGTCTTGTGAGACCCAAGTACTCCTCCTTACCGATGATATAGCTCGGAATCTAGATCTTGGTACTGACACCCACGCTATTTTCTTAGACTTTGAAAAAGCTTTTGACTTAGTTCCCCACGATAAACTTCTCTGTAAAATGAAAAATTTGGGATTTCCAACATTTATTTTGGAGCTCGTCTCCAGCTTCTTATCCCATAGGACTCAAACGGTGTCTGTGAGTGGTCACACTTCTCTTGAATCACCAGTCACGTCTGGGGTTCCTCAGGGAAGTGTCCTGGGGCCTCAGCTTTTTCTGATATACATTAATGACATTGCGGAAAATATCAGTTCTAGCATTCGCTTGTTCGCTGATGATGTCATTATCTACAGGACAGTTTCCAATCTTAATGATTCGTGCCTACTGCAATCCGACCTCAACCAGGTATCCGTCTGGTGTGACGCCTGGGGTATGCGCGTTAACCCTACTAAAACGAAAGCCATGGTTTTTTCAAAGCGAAGGACTGCTCAGTGCAGTGGGGCAAGTTACACTATCGCGGACCACCCCATTCAAAATGTCACATTCTTTAAATACTTGGGGGTTACAATTTCAAATGACCTTTCATGGAAAGAACACATCAACTCCTTGACAGCAAAGGCCAATAAAACTTTGGCATTCGTTTTCAGGAATCTTCGTTATTCTTCTGCAGAAGCGAAACTGAAGGCTTATTCAGCGCTTGTTTTGCCAGTGTTAGAGTATGCTTGCGCAGTTTGGGATCCATCTACTCAGGATCTAATTTCCAAAGTTGAGATGATACAACGGAGGGCTGCCCGTCAAATTACTGGTCGTTTTTCTAGAGACATAAGTGTGACTGGTTTGTTAAAGGAATTAGAACTGCCATCCTTGGCAAGTAGAAGGAAGTCCCGCAGGCTCCAATTGTTTAGTGAAATGGTTACAAACTCCCTAAACTTTAGTTTACCCACGTGCTATGAACTCAAACCTATCCAGCGTAGAACAGACAATGGTCTAACTTTTACTGTTCCCTTCTTTAGAACCAACTTAGCTTTTAATTCTTATTTCCCCCGAACCATTAGGGATTGGAATAACCTCCCAGGCACTGCAAATATAATCTCCCGCTCACGTGCTCTCCGTGGCGTCACACCAAAAACCTCGCCATTAATTTCTTGAATTTTGTGTCCTTTTCTGTGTGACTAGGTATGATTGTATTGAGTCGTTTTCCCGCCGTCCAATGCCTTTGATTTCTCGATTTTTTCTTGTTCTGCTCTTTTTGACTAGGATTTCTTTGTAAATCGTCTTCCTGCCACCCAAAACCTTGGTGGCAGTCTTTGTGATTAATAATAATAATAATAATAATAATAATAATAAAAATAATATGCAAAATATAACAAAATACAACAATGGTTTCAAATATCTGCCGATGGTTATTGATGTGTTTTCTCGATTCGCCTGGGCTGAACCACTAAAAAGTAAACTGCAACGCTGTGATGTAAGTAGTTGCCCATTTAGGCTCTCTTTGAATTGACAAGTCTTTTGCCTTTAGCCTCCGATGACAAAACCCAAGCCCAAAACCTTCGTGATTCTTTGTCCTGTGCAAACGTCACTCGTCATCGTGATTTCAACTCGAATGCAAAAATCTGCGTCTTTGGATCGTAAGTATCTGGAATGGCTGCATTCATAATTTCTGCAATCTCCTGTGTAATTGAGTATGGAAAAGGGTAAACAATTTACGTCATAAATTTAGAATCTGATTCTTGTATTGGATCTGGCACTGGAACAAGCACATTAACGAAATTCAATCTAATACGGCAAGGTAACTTGAGGTTGGAGATGAAGTTCGCACGTGCTCTACCAAAGAAAGTCACTTGTATTATGCACATGTCGTTTGAGAGCCTATTAGAAATTGATAAATCAAGAAAAATCATGTATGACTTATCAGCTTCGTAATAAGGAAACAAATCAGCTGAGAATTTTACTCGATCACTTGAATCAAATCGTGCAGAGTCGATCGCATTCTCTAAAGATTCTGGGTGTTTTTGCTTGTGACCATCTACCATCGGAGATGCCTGTAGGAAGTGGATTGATTGTTAACAACCAACTGTCTAACGATCAAGGAGAGCACTATGGATCGCATTGTTCCGGTCGTCGTCTGCTAGCATAATGGAAAGTGTTTGATTCGTTTTCTGTCGGACTATATGACCCGTTTCATATTCTTTGCTGGAACAAAAAATATGTCAATTCTTTTCTGAACAAAATCGACCTTGTTTAATTCTAACAAATGTCGGGCAAATTCAGTCCCCTTTGGCAGAGATTTGGGGTTTACATTATGTTGCGTTTCTCCATTTGCGTTACGCGAAAAAGTGGGGCAGGAATATGAAAGTGGAAGATTTTTACGGTGACGATTTTTTGCTTAACGAGTGCCTTTCTTTATCCGTAATTCTTTAAGAAATTTGTAAGTTTTCCTCGCTCGCACCTATAAATAGCATTGAGTGAACAAATTAAAAAAAAACATTCAGAATGTTTCCTTCTGGCGTTGCGCTTTCTCGTTCATTGTCATGTTTGGCTTTCAAAGTTGTTCATCCTTTCACCTGCATGGTAACAGGCAGCACGCAATCCGGCAAGTCAGATTGGGTGTTTTGCATATTGTTGGATGCCGACGAACTGATAGAACCATGGCCAGAGCGGATTGTTTACGCACACTGGGAACAGCCTTAAGTCGATCCAGTAAATGGATTACTTGGTCGAACACGCTGCGAACTTGTAAAAGGGCTGCCAATGGATATTGAATTTGATCCTATACAGTATATGCAATCTGCTGGTACTGCGGATGATCTGATGTGTCTGCTTGTGCTAACAAACAAACAGCCCAGTTCGTTGAAGACTTATTCACCAAAACAAGCCATCATCAAAAATGACAACATAATTCTTATTTTGCAAAATCTTTTGTGCAGCCAACCAACGTATTGGACTATTTCACTAAATTGTGGTTACATGGTTCACTGTAAATGCCCGATAGACATGTCACAAACTGCTCATTTATCAAGGCAGATGTTTCCAACTGGAGGCAATTGGCGTCACGTCGAAAGTGCATATTGTGATGCACGTTTCAGACCGTACGGGTATTTGTTGCTTGATTTCAAGCAGGCAACAGACGACCGATTCCGAATTTTGACATGCGTTCTGCCGACACACCCAAATAATTGTATCGTGTACATTCCCCCCGCTTCAAGTGTATAAACATGAGGGTGCAATAGAAAATGTCAATCAGACAGGTAATCGACGTTATCTGCAATGACAAGAAAGAATCGGCGGAGAAAAACGAATGTTGGACTTGACAGGCTTAAAGCTAAGGGCCCAAGACGTCAACGCAACATCTGATATTGTTACCATCAAATTACTGATATCTATAGGAAGGTGGGTTGACGTACAGGTTGAACATCGGATTGTCAGATTCAATTGGAAGAAGCAGGAACCTCTACCTGTCATTCGCCAAATCGTTATGCTCCACCGTCATCCAGGCACTCATTTTCATAGCTTCGTGCAACTGGTAAACCGATCGGAGATCACCTCATGCTTCCAGGCGTTCGACGACTACGAATATCTGCTCATATCTGCTCAAAACGAACCCGCAGACCTGCCAGCCTTGATAATCAACGAATCCCTGCCACCCAAATACCCATTATCATCACTTCTGTCATCTTCATCGCATTCTCAAACACTTCTTGATTTGTCATTAGCGAAAACCGAGTTCGATTTCAAGAATGACGAGATAATTGTTCATGAGCCGAACCCTCTTTCTCAAAAGTGAGCGTACACCATACCGATCTCATCAATCTCAACAGCCAGCAGCAATTCGTCAAGGTAGACGGGATTAGCAACAACGAAAAGGAAAGCAACCCTGATAACTTCGATGTATCAACAACCATCAACATCGAACCGAAAGAAACCTGCAACATCTTCATCGGACATTAAAAAACAGGGCGTGTTGTCCGCTTCAGCGATCAAACATGGCCAGAGCACTTTCGCTACGACGGCCTCAGAAATCGAGAGAGTTACGATATCAGAATCAGAGGAAGACGAAGAACCAAAAAGCAAGAAAAAAAGCTCGAGGTAAGTAACTGGTTAGTGCCGGAAAAGAGACTCTTAAACAAAAACGAGAAACAAAGAACCAATAACAAAGCAAAAGAGAGAACTTGTCAGAAATGTCTGAAATCTTATAGCTACAACTACATTCTTCATCATAAATGCAATGCAAGAAAACCCAAAATCCAACTTCCACCGAAAGATGTTTCCAAAACAGAAACTGCGGAGATTTGTTTTTTCTGGTATAGGACAAATTGTTAGACTTCCCAATAATGTACCTTCAAACATTGATTAATCACTGAAAATGGCTCGGTTCAAAACCAAAAAACTATTGCAAGACCATTTTGCAAAAAAAATCACATGCAATAAAATGGTGGTTAGAATCTAACATTGAATCCCCCCGAGATTTAAGTGATGTTACCGAAGATGTAGTAACTCCTTGGTTTCGATCCGTGTGCTCACAAAGCTTTACTTTTTCGCGCCTGACACAACAGACACAGAATTCAACAGAAAAAATAAAAACTTCAATGCAAGAATTTCAAAATGCCGGCTCAAATTGGAGATTTTCAAGAATAATTTCAATTAATCTTGCCTTAGCCAGCTTTTTACCATTTAACATCTCAACAACAGGTCCAAAGAAACGTCATTTGAAAAGTGGTTCCGGTTTTATTGGACTTCCAATGGAATCAAGAAAAACCGTAGCACAGTAAACGTGAAAAATTATGACAACCGTTGCTTTCAGCATTGCATACACAGCTATTTTTCAAAAAACAAACGAAACAGAGAAAGGGTTAGTACTTAAGCTAACCAGACGGAAAAGTTCAAGTGGTCAGGAATCACATTTCCAATAGAAGCAAAAGGTTTACGAAAATTTGAGAAGATGAATCCATCAATTTCTATACCGTACGTTTTTTTAAACACGTCAGGCGTCCGTCTTGTCGTTTTTGTGGATTCCTGAAAATTGCAAGCTGCGGACGAAAACCTGAGCAACGCCACAGGGTGTCGCGCTTTGATTTTGCTGGTTGGTTGGCGAAGTTGCATGCGAAGGTAGTTTTGCGAGTAGTTTCAGTTGGCTTGTTCAGCTCTGTTGAAATTTCTGATCGTGGCAAAGACTAGTTTGTAAAATTTTAACAATTTCTTTCCAATTTTACCAAATTTTACCAAAATTTGGGTTTCGTAAAAAATTTGGCTGCCAAAAAACATATTCACCAAAATGGTAGCAAAATTTAAAATTTTACCAAAATTAACAATTTGACCAGGAAATAAATAAACCTTTTTGCCAAACTTTTACCGAGTGTTTCCTGAGGAGTGACTTCACACGGGGTTGAACATGCCACTCTGTGGATGCGAAAGCTTGATTCGCAATCTGAAATGGGTATGCGCCATATCTTACCTAAAAAACAAATGTCCGAACTACGGTGCACATTTTTTTTATTTATTCTTGATCGGTGTACCCTAAAGCGAATTCTCAAGGTGCCGAGCCCCCGAGCCCTGAGCCCCGAGCCCGAGAGTCCTGAGCCCCGAGCGGTCCCTGAGTGTGTGGGTTCTTTCGGGGCGACGTTCAGTGAAAAAAAAAGAATGCAGATTTTAGGGAATTCTGAGGGAAAACTCATATTTGGCGGCCAGGCTACAGCTGGAAATCCGTCCATACAATAACCCAAAATTGGTAGAAATCGTCGAGCTAGAGGGCTGAAATTTTGCACGTATGCTCGTGAGTGTCTGTTGCATGTCTGAAATTTGACCACCAAAGGATGCCGGGATTTTCATGGAAAGGGTAGATTTCCATGCACCGGCTTGCGTGTGTTTTAGCGGGATGCAGCGAAGCTTCCGCCTGCGTGATCAGGTCATCGCCACTGAACGTGTTCGGGGATGACGTTATCAATTGATAGCAGGAAATGCTCGGAGATTATCAATAAGGCCCTGATGTGAAATGTCATATAGTGATTACAGCATAACGATATGGTGATTGCAGCCGTTGCTGGTAATCGGTCAGCTGTATGGGCTGATGTTGGAGCCCCCTGAGAAACAAAGATTATAGATTCTGGGTTAACCACTTGTGTGAATGAGGAGCTGCACGTTGCAAAATTTCCCAGGGCTTCAGCTTCCGATCATCCCCACTTTCTATCAGGTTATTCGCCGTTTTCGTCATCGCTCGCTAGTGGTGCGTTTTGTGGGAACGGAAGTGAATCTCCTCTGCAGGGGTCGAGAGCACTAAATATGGATCGCCCCCGTCCGAAAGGACTGAGTTCAAGAGAGTGCAAAACTGTCTTAGTGCTATTTAAGACTCCTTGCGATCTTGCTCCTGTGGCAATCGTAACACCAAAATTGTCTTCACGTCATAACAAAATTGTCATTCACCAGAAAACGATCAAAATGGCCTGCTCGAAACCGATACCTTTAATCGTGAGTTCCATTTAAATGTCTTTGCTTTGATTATAACACAGTTTCCGCCAAAAGTCTAAAACGGTGATCCACGCCACTCTGTGCTGCCATCCGCGTGCGTGTGTGTTCTCTGTTATTCGTCAGGCAATAGTTAAAAAATAGTTGCATCTAATCGTGGATTGCATGGCGATGCGCAGCATTTTCGGTACAGTGTAGATGAAGTGCTATCGGGACGTGGTGAAGTTCCAGCAGCAACTGTGGCGGGAAATATTTATTGTTTGTATCAACCAGTTCGCGTAAGCTAAATCTACTCGCTACTAGCCATTGAGAATAACAAGCCACTTCAAATTCTCCCACGAGACCTCACGATTTCAGCAGAGAGCAAGAATGAATCCAAAAACACAGTATAGAGACAAAACAGTTCACCACAAGTGGGAAAGGTCAGCGGCAATTTCTGCTCGCATTTGTCCACATCGTAAAATGATTTCAGAGGCACGGCTCTGTCCCGCCTTTGTGTGCAATAGTTCAAAGGGAGGGCACGCTGTTCCGGCTCTATGCATGGCAAGTAAGCTATAGATTTAGCGAAGACGAAACGCCGTACACTCGTATTCTGAAGAATGATACAGGGCCGGCAGGCCGCGAAATTTTCCGTGAAAATTGTACACACTGGATACCAGGGCAGCTGAATCTGTCAAAGCCAAGCTACATCTGAGTAGCCTATTCGATCTTTTTATATCTATGCAAAAGCAGCCGTGCTTCAAATGTCGCATTATAGCAGCATGTTTGAATGAGCTAGAAGGCCTATATTGACTGTGTCTGATTGCTGCATTTTGGGTCCGCATCTGGCGGCGGGCAGGGCTGCATGTGTCAGAGGGTTTCCATGTGAAGGTATTTGAGCAACTATTCCACGCAACTATTCCAACACAATCCATGTGTAGCACAACTTTCGCTGACAAAAAGGACTATTGTGAGATGTTCTAGGCACAGATGGGCACGCGACGCCGTAGCCACACCAATGACGTGACACTGTATAACTGAGAGAAACTTGAAATAATAACCAGAGTTCATGATATATTCATACATAGGCATGCTTTATTTACACCAATCAAAGACAAATCATTAAACAGTACCAAATAAGATACAGGTTTCATGTTGAAACAAATCAATGATCAGCCAATTGAACAAACAAAACGTAAATTAGTCTTAAAAGAGCGAAGCCTAACACAGGCCGGCCGGCTGAACTATCAATCATTTCTACATAAAAAAACATCAATCCAATGCAACATAGTGGTGATTAATGACAAAAAGTGTTGGGGGTACCAATTTCAAGTCGATTCAAAAAACAGCGATTATATAGTGAAATGTAGACAATCCAAAGCATTTCAAATGGCAGTTTTTGCTGAAAATTTAATTGGTGGGCAATCAAAACAAATCAATTCAAATGATGGTTATATGATGAAAACTTTAAAAGCAGACATTTTATGCAAGTCAAAGCAATGCAAATCAATGAAGAGTGGTTAAAAAATAACTGATAACATCTGCCTTGAAACATCTGCCTTGAAAACATCTGCCTTGAAAAAATAATTAATTATTTATTTTTAGACATAATTCAAGCCAATTAATAGAGTGTTATACAAAAGGCGCTACAATTCAATTAAAAGAGTAATATACAAAAGACGTTTCTTATGTTGACTCTCGATGCAGCATTTTAGCCATTTTCGGTCAAAAGGGGTTTCAAAGCAAACTACTTTGAACTATTGCGTACTTGATTAAAATTGAATGCCCGAATGTTCGGGCAGTGGTTCCACTCGGCGAGTGTCAGCATGTGTATTCTATTTTCAGGACCTGACAGAGAATGACAGCAGCAGCGATGACACGTGGTCAACCGAGGCCGTCTGGGGACGTTCCCCAGCCTCCCCGTCGCCACCAGCGATCTCCCCATCACCACGCTGTCCCCATCACCACAGCTCTCCACATCACCAATGCTGTCACCAACGCCATCAACCACTTTCGAGGCTGCAGTGAGGAGGACCAGGTCTCAGGACAACATTACCCGGGCCTTGGAGGAGGCGGCAGCGAGGTTGGCGGAGGAGGAAAGGCTGGAGGCGCTTCGGAGGGAGGAGGAGAATTTGGCAGAATTTGAAAGGGAGATCTATGCTTTGTAGGCCAGCCGCCGCTCTGCCAAAGGTAAGTGGCCATTTGAAGCAATATTGTTATTCTAAATTTTAAGAACCGCTGTCTGGGGCTTCCACTGACCATTGGCTACATAAAATAAAAAGCAGAGCATTGCAAATTATCTGCAAGTAAAAGCATACAAATTACAAGTGAAATCGCACAAAAGCAAAAAGGTCAAATAAAATAATGAAAACAATTCAAAGGAATCCAGAACTTTCGTTAGTCACTAAACATGGGTCCATATCCCGAAATCACGAGTCACTGCACCGAGTTTATGCCAATAATTCACAGGAGCTGCACAAAACTATTACCCACGATCTGATGATGAACAATGTCCAAGTAAACGAATATTTCTTGCGGCAGTTCTTTATATAGGCGCGGCGGGGAGCTGCCCAGCTGAGATGTGTGGAACCCTTAAACCCCAAGATTCCGCTTAGCAGGACAGAAAATCTCAGAAATGTACCGGGTGGCACCTTTGTCTTTATGTGACCCGAAATATCGACATCTAGTCTCAAGAGGACCGGCCAATTCGTTAACAATTTCGCACAGGTGCGCCAGCGAGTGATAGTGCCCTTCGGGCACCACGACGTCTACAATGTTTGGGGCACTCAAGTGACTTTTGCAGGACTTGCCGCACGTCAGAATGGTTCGGTCCGGAATGTAGCATTTTTCGGCGCCGCCTGCGTCCATCTCCATACAATCGGGATAGACATGAGCCGTGATGTAGCAGCCTTTGCCAATGTTGTAAAACGATAGGGGAAACATGGCCTCTACCAGCCCACACTCCCATTCGCCCACCAAATTTAATGCCGAGGGTAACTTTGTCACGTATTTGGAAACGGTATTGTCCTTGAACAAATCCAGAGACGCATTACTCGGGAGTGAGGTAAAAAATCTCCATCATGTAGAAGTTGGTAAGAAATAGGGCCGCTGTTCAACGAACAGCGCAATTACTAGTTATGAATCAGAGGTACGTCCAGGAATTAAACTTGTTTGGATAAGACCTCCACTTTACAAAATACTGCGTTTTGCCCCCTCTCTTTCTCGTCTTTAAAATTTTTTCAATCTTGTATTTTTTATCTTCGCGAACTTTAACTAGTTGTACTTCCTCGTCGTAGAACGAACCAGTAATGGCCTCGCCAGCAAGATCCACCAGCTTATATACCCTCGGGACCCTCTTCAAAATATCAGAGACTTTAAATATTTCTTCGGTCCAGTTCTCGACATAACCTTTTTCGAAAACAAGTTTACACTTGTTGATGCGCACGTAATCGCCAATTTTTATTTGCTGTCTTTTCTTCTCGCCGAGATTCGGCGACTGAAAGTTACCGTACAGCGTGCGGTACACTTGTTTGACGTTTCTGTGATTGACAGACCGAGGTGTTCGTTTTAGTGCAGAATGTACACTGTTATTGTAAGAATACAACAGTTTCGGCAAAATATCGATGTATCTCCTCGTATCGGCGTGGCTAAAATATTTCCACATTTTACTTTTCAAAGTCCTATTAAATCTTTCCACCATGCTACACTTGACAACTGGATCTTCCGAAGTGAAAAAATTATTCCTTTTGCCTTTAAAAAATTTTGCACTGTAGAATTTAAAAATTCTTTACCTTTGTCGGTCTGCAACTTGTTCGGTATTCGACCCTCGTCAAATATTTGCTCGAGCGCTCTTTTAACACTTTCCCCACCTTTTGATTTGAGCGGAACGCCCCATGCAAAACGGGAAAAACAATCTATTACGGTCAAAATGTACTTGTAGCCCTCATTTTGCTCTGATAAATTTTGTAAATCGTTCAAATCAGCTTGCCACTGTTGGTCGATAGAAGAAACGTGGATCCTATTTCGCTTGTACTTCCTACGTGCTGTCCTATGCAATGTATAAGCATCCTGAAATTTTAGCCATTCTTTGACTTTAGCCTTCGTTTTCTTAAAATTCCCAAACTTTGGCGCAACTGCACGAGTCAATTTGTCTACTTGAAAAGCCTGGTAGATTCTCAACGTCGTAATAAATTTCAGTCAGCAGAGGTTCTATTTTGGGCTGAACTTAACAACGCCTCGCTTCTTACGTTAGCCAAAACCCTTCGCGACACCGACCGGTTGGGGGCACGTAGGGCGCGGGGCGTGGCGCTCCCCGGCGAGGTTGGCGAGGGCCCCAGAAGTGACGCTGCGCGGACACAGGGCGCGAATCCGGACTACCCGGCGTTTCGGTGCAAGAAAAATCTAAATTTTCAACTTGGCGTCTAAACTCTGCATTTGCGATCAAACGTTTCGGGAAATTTGTTTTTGCAAGCACACGAGCAAACTTTTCTCTGCCCGCCAAGCTCTGAGCAGTTTTACGCACGGTACCCAAAATTAAATCGACAATATTGGCCCCGGGGACTGTCAGGCCTTCGATTTTCACCCTGCCTTGATCATCCCAACTGATTAGCCCGGAAGCATTCAGAGCTGTTACAATACGTTCGACTTTTGACTTGTACGTCGGAGCAACAAACTTTAAAACATCAAGATTAGCCGGTCTTTCACTGCCAACTGACTCTTTTTGCTGCACCACATCCTCTATAAATACTTTTTTCGGGGCATGAATTTCTCTCACCATGTCCTTGAAATCATGCAGAATTTTCTGATAATGCACCCATTTTTCACGATCGTCCATACCTTTGCTGCTCAATATCGCTCTCATCTCACCATCCAACGTCGACGCCATTTCCAGTTTTGGATCAAATCCTGTTCCTCGCCCATCTTCCATTTTGTTCATGAACGATTCGGGAACCAAAATCATTTTTCTCGCCATTTTTTACGGATCGCACTTCGTGCTCAGGGGATTCGACAATGTTTAAAGAATCACCCTAGAAAACAGAGGAGGCAATTGCAGACAGTATGGGCCCAATCAAGAACGGCAGAAACCCAGCCCCTTTCTGAACGATAGTTTTCTTTTTCTTTTGCCAGGGTGTATGCTTCGAAGCGAGAAATCTGAGCAGCTTCTTGTGTTTTGCAAGGCGTTTCTTTTGTGCACTTGTCAAGTTCACGTTGCCCCGCAAAGTGTTTTCGGCGCACTCGCAAATGGCGTAAATCTGGGCCTTGGTTGCACCGGAGAGGTCGCTTTCACTAGCTCTGCGGAGAAAAGGTACGTTTCGCTTGGCGTAACTCGACATACTGACGACTTACCGGCGCGTGCTCCTGCTTTTATCTAGCGCAAGATCCTGCTGCGCTGGAACGAATGGATGGGCCGAATTAGAGGTACGTTGTCCACGTCCAGGTGATTGATGAACGGGCATGTGGGAAAATGTTTCTTGTGCTCAGAGAACGGAACGTCGTCTGATTTCCAGTCCGCCAAAACGTTGTGACAAAATCCACATCTGACTGCATCGCGGAAAATATTATCGTGAATGTAAAAGAATCCGCAGGCAGCTAGTTCGATCAACGATGCTTGTTTGGCGACCCGCGAAACGCTTGAAGCCGATTCTTTTCAAACTTCTTCTTGAACTCGCAGTAATCGTTGACAAACTCCACTTGGCCCGGCGTTTGCACGGTAACCTGCCACTAATTTGCCGTATTTCTACCGGTTTTTGGGGGTATTCGCCGGCGTTCCGTGTTCCCGCCTCGGTAGACTTGAATAAAGTGAGCCCACCCAAACCCCCTGGAACCGCAAAAGTTCATTTCCATTGGCTGCACTACCTGCCCGTAAAGGCCGGTAATTTCTCACAGTCATTTGGCGTCCGGTCGCCATAAAACCATTTTTCCGCCGCAAGTCGCAACGCCTCTGTTCCGTTGAAGTGACCGATCGTCAATTGGGGTATTTTGGCTTAAACAACCGAACGTTTTTTGTTTTAGTTGGGGCTCGAGCAAGCATTTCTAAGGTTTTGGCACAACCACGTATTGGGAAATGTGAAAATTCTTTTTGGGACATATATGTCCCAATTCGTGTATCAAATGGGACGCAGATCTTGCCAGTTCACGGAAGGATCAGTTCAGTATCACGGAAGGATATCCCTGACTTCCATAGGCTCCGATTCTGCTTGGAAACCTGAACAGAGGAAGTACAGAGCTCGAATGCTTCCACAAACTTTTTCCCGAAAGCTTGATTACCTACATCCAACAGTCTTCGAACAAACGCATTGGAATTCACCAGGAAGTATCGGAGAAAGCACGTATCAGGACAGAAAACGGCGAGATCAAGATTGTCCTGGGCTACATGATGATCATGTCCTACAATCAACTCCCCAGCATGAAGCACTATTGGTCCCAAACCCCATCCGTGAGGAACGCTGCCATAGCTAAAGCGATTTCTCGGAACAGGTTCGAATATGTGCATTCAAAGATGTATTTCAACAAACCTGAAAAACCGGAGGGAGCCAGCAAAACCTACATAGCGGAAGGAGCCAGCAAAACCTACACAGAAGATGATGCAGCCTGCCTACGGAAGATGTCAATGAAGTGCCGTTCAGACTCTACATTCCAGTCTATTGATGAAAGCATGACGAAATGCAGCGTGCTAAAACAGTATATGCCAATGAAGCCAACAAAACGAGGAATAAAAATCTGGGGGGAACGGTGCGATTCAGCAACCGGGTACTGTTATGACTTGGACATATACAATGGGCGTGAGGAAGCTGCAGCCGAAGGCACACTTGGTGAACGTGTCATCTGTAAGCTTACCAATTCAATCCGCTATGGCGAAACGATGATTTTTTTCGATCGATTTTTTCATCGGTCAATATGATGGAAACCCTACCCATTCCTGCATGCGGCACCTTCCTGCAATCACGAAAAGGAATGGGTTGATGGAATAACGTCTAATTTTTAGACCGTCTAATTTTTTTAGGTCTAATTTTACGTCTAACCGGAATAACGTCTAACCGGAATAACGTCTAATAGGAATAACGTCTAACCGGAATAACGTCTAACCGGAATAACGTCTAACCGGAATAACGTACAACCGGAATAACGTACAACCGGAATAACGTCTAATTTTTTTAAGGTCTAAAATGACGGCGTGTCGTCTGGTGGATATTGCGTGCAACGTTGCCAGATATTATTTCACGCTATGGGTGCTGGAATCAGACAACCCAATCCAAGCTGACCCAAACTGACCTTTCATAACCTAATCTAACCTAACCTAATCCAACCTCACCTGACCTAACCTTTATCTGACCCAACCTGACCGCCTCAAATTCTGTGTATCTGGCATCTTCCGATGCCGAAAATCTGGCACCATCGCATTTAGCACTTTTTCGGATGCCAAATTAGACGTTCCAAAAATTAGACGTTATTCCGATTATACGTTATTCCGGTTAGACGTTATTCCGATTAGACGTTATTCCGATTAGACGTTATTCCGATTAGACGTTATTCCGATTAGACGTTATTCCGATTAGACGTTATTCCGGTTAGACGTTATTCCGGTTAGACGTTATTCCCGTTAGACGTAACATTAGACCTTGCAAAAATTAGACGTTATTCCACGCACCCAAAGGAATGCCTCAGCTCAAGGCGAAGCTGCAGACTGGCGAAACCAAGATGGTTTTCAAGAACGGCGTTTCTGCCATGGTCTGGCAGGAAAGAAGCCTGTCTACACCATGTCCAATGCCCATTCAACATAGATGGCCACTGTTCAGAGGAAGAACAAAGGTCAGCGACACCCTGTTCCTTGCCCTGAAGCCATCGTTCGCTACAACATGCATATGGGCGGGGTCGACCTCAGCGATTAACTTGGATCATGCCACGAATTCGACAGGAACTCCCGAAACTGGTGGAAGGTTTTCTATACGCTATTAAACATAGCAATTGTGAATTCATGGATTCTATTCAAGGAGGTTAGTTTTTTGTTCCACATTGGCAGTTAGGTATATCTTTGAAGTATTTAGAGGTGGGCTGATTTTGAAACAATATAATGAGCATGTGGCCTGTTAAAACCATGGCATATCCAGAACAAAATCCAGAGCATAAAAAAATCATCTTTTTCTGCTCGATATCGCAAGAAATTTTTATCGATATTTCAGGTGAAGACCTCTGACGTGTGCCTTCTCAACTACCTGGTTCAGTTGCCACAGCAATTAATAACATCTGGTGTGGATTCAACATCGAATAAACGCAAAATTCCATCCGGAAGGGTAGGTCAATCAGCACAGAGGGTAAGATTGTTGGCCGACGTAGGCATTCATCTTCAATTCGAAGGCGAAACAAGAAGACGCTGTGCACGTTGTGCGGAGTATAAACTTGGGATGCGAACCAAAACAATTTGCCGAGCTTGCGAACTGCCATTATGCAAAAAATGTTGTGTATGCCATGTTTCGAGGTGAAACCATACCTTTGTTCTATCTATACCCAATCGGATAATGATGTCATATGACTGGTGTTCAGGAGGATGTACCTATGCCATGGTTTTTGCAATCTTCGAATAAATAAAACACTGAAATATTTTATTCAGAGAATGTTGCATTTTTCTGACCATCCACCTGAAGCCTGCATTATATCAGAAGCTTGATTTAAATAATTCTGAGACATATGTGTCCCATATCAAAAGTAAATTGGTACATAGGCTATCTGTCCCAAATGAAAACTGAATTGGGACATAAGCGTCCCAGGATGGCTGAGCTTGACCTCGAGGTCAACCATGAAAAAATCGCCAGCAGACATTTTCTATGTTCAGTTTACATGACATGGAAAAAAAAAATCCTTGGACGAAAGCTTAAAATAATTCAAATTTTCCATTTGATTGTCACAATCAGTTGTTGTTGAAGTCATTTTTTGGTAAATAAAAGGTATTTTACCAGATTTGTAAGAGATATTCTCTTCTACAGTCTGCGATATGTTATGTCAGTGAGAATAGGGATTCTGAGCAGGAACTGTTATCACATTGTTTCCCTGAATTCTTATTGTCGGAGAAGGAACTTCCTATCCACCACAGTTGTTCTGGATGCTGTTTCCTTAAATGTCATATCTGTTAATGATAGGCTGGAAATTTTACAGTTATTGACAGTTTATGGCATTTGAGATTAACAACGTTAAGAGCTACAACTTTACTACCATTGCTGGAAAAAGTTACATTTCGGAAAGTTAGCATAGAACACAAATCTTCAAACAGTGTGTCTTTACCACAACCAGTGATGTTGCACAAATAGACAGTTTTTGGGTTGTAAATAGTGATAGAATTGTGATTCGCTTAAAAACATTTTACTGTATCAGACACAATATTGTTCAGGACAACGAAGCTGGAGTAAAAATGAATCATTTAAGCTTTGTAGATTCTAACAAGCACTATTTTAACAAGCACTATTCTAACAAGCACTATTCTAACAAGCACTATTTTGCATTTATTGATTTCAATCTGGTATTTCCGGAAAATGTACGAGTATAATTGTTGGCAGTTACGTTGTCAGATTGATGGAGAGTTGTGGAAAATTTTGATTTCAAAGATAGTTTTTCGAAATTGATTTACAGCTCACTCCCCCACTATAGTTTTGTAATGGTAATGATTGAGACTGATCACGAAAATTTTACAATTCTTTCAAACATGTGACATGTTGTGGAAATGCACAAGCTAGGGTTTCCAGTTCAACATGGAAGCCTGGTAAAACCTTGCTATCTGCATATATGAACCATGAAAAGGCTCGAATTTCAAGATTTTTGTTGTAAAAACCTTGAAAGAGCCTAATTGTTCTGATACAAGAACCTTATTGTGAAAAGGCTCTTGACTTTTCGGGAACCCCCATACTCCCTTCCAGGGACTCAGCTCTTTGACCCCGCTGGGGCTGCTGCCCAGACCGGCACCGCGATCTACCAGCATTTACTGTAGGCAAACCCCTGCAATTCCTGAAAAGCATTTAAAAACTATGAAAAGCATGTTTTGATGGCATCCTGTTTAGGAAAAAATTCAGGGTGCAGCAACCCTGGAAATCTGGATTGGAAACCGTGAAAACGTAGGGAATTTGTCCGTACATAATTGATAGGTAGCTGCCCTGAATTGTCTAACCATTTTGGAGGTATACACAGTACAATATTCTGCGTACCTACCTGATAAGATCTATGAATTCCATTACCGCTTGTTTTGGCCATTGTTTGGAGCAGGAATCCAAAAAACTGCCTTTACTTCATCGGAAAGAAATTTCAAGCCTCTACTGCAATTTCTTCAAAATCATGTTGTAACATTTGAAAATCCTGCCACATTTTTGCCCCTGTAACAGTATGTGGCTGTAGTTATATTTGGCCCTGTGCTAGCGTTACCTACATTATTGCCCTTTGCTATTGCAATTTTGCCTTTTACAAATCGCGACATTTAAAACTCAGGGTTTGGCATGTCTGCACCCATAAATTTCAACACCCCACGACTCTGCATGCAAATTTAGGTGACAGTTCCGAAGACCTCTGCCGTGCGGTGTCGCTCTCCTCGAGTGCTACACCCTAACGCCGAAAATAGTGTCACAGACACACAACATTTGGAAACATCTGTTGTATCGGTCTCCGTATCATTTTCGGTCGAGGTCGTGGTGATAGTTAACATTAATGCGATAATGCAATGATATTGAAACTCCGAAGTGAGAATGAGGTCGGAAGTACTGCGTGTAGGGGTTGATAATGCATTTGGGTCATCCAAACCGTGAATTGTGGATTGTTTGCATGATTTAGGAAAAGTACTATGTTATCAATTCAGATACGTGCAATAATCATCTGGAATATGGGTTGCGGAAACATACCCAAATTGCCAGTGGTCAAAAGGCGGAAAAGTAATGATGGATATATTATCACAAACGAGCCAGAGGGAGGGTTGAAATGATAAAATACCAAACGGAAAAAGGGTTTAAAAGCTGAGAAGAACGCTGGTAACTCATGCAAAAATATTTCAGTCTTTTGTTTTGTGATTCACAATGTCCGATTCTGGTTTTTCGGGGAGTGGATCGTTCTCATTCGATGGCCAGGCATCTTCACTAATATCAGGATATGGGGGGCGTGGGACAGATTCAGACGATTCTGTGGACAGTGCACAACAAGTCCTTCAATGGGATGAATGGAATCCCCCGCCAGAGCTACCCAGCGCCTACGCCCTTTCGTTGGTCCTTTGGGACATGTTATCCATGTTTTCAGGATCATATTTTACTGACAGGGTAAGTACAACATGTCGTTCACAAAGGCGAAGCTAAGGATAAAAGGGGAGTCCTTGGTCAAAATCATGGGGTTTTCCGATCGCTAGCTGGATTAAGGCGTTGAGCCGAATATTGGGGTAGTCGAAATGTGTGTGATGCATTGATGCCGGGGTGTTTTGCGTGTGCAAACGAAAAATAAATTGTGTTCGTTGAACTTCCCAAAGTTGCATTTCGTGTAATAGTAGAAGTTCCCTGCAGAAGAGTGGTTCGGCACATTGTTTTCCAACCCACAACCTGTCCGCTGTGTTGGAGACTCCTCACGCAAAACGAATGGTGTCAAAGCGATCAATGGATTGTGCCTTTGTTATCTGCACTCTCCCGGATTTCTGTCCTCAGTATTATGCAGTGTGAAAGTCGGGCCGGACGTGGGTGAAGTGGAGAACTAATTTGCTATTTTCGCTCAAATGAAATCCTAACAGGAGCGAGATGCTCTTTTGAATGTTTGCGACGTTTGGAAATTGCGAGTTTCTCGTATGCACTCTCCCGGATTTCTGTCCCTCATCTGTATCATGCCGTGTGAAAGTCGGGCCGGACGTGGGTGAAGTGGTAAACTAATTTGCGACTTTCGCTTAAACGAAATCTTAACAGGAGCGAGATGCTCTCTTGAATTTTGAGACGTTTGGGAATTGCGACTTTCTAGTATGCACTCTCCGGATATCTGTACTCAGTATCATGCCGTGTGAAAGTCGGGCCGGACGTGGGTGAAGTGGTAAAATAATTTGCGACTTTCCAGTCCCTAAGAACGTTGCCGCAGATCGCACACTTGGCTGCGGGATAACCAAAGACATCCGGATAAAAAGAAGACCCCGCTGCTGCCAATTGGTCGACTTTGACCGAATCTTGGGGCCACGTTCTGAATGTTTGTAGCCGGTGTGACTCGAATTTCATCTTGTACTCGCAGTTGGAGTGGATGCTGCAGCTCCCTTGTGCTGGGCCGATGTACCGGCGGCACTCGTCTCTCGATTCCTGCGCCTTTGACACCTTGAGCAACCTGACTGTCTTTAGCGCAACGTACGCGCAAGCGGAAACTAGCACTATATGGCAGCGCAGTAATTCATCGCGGTTGTGCGACAACGTAAATCGCCACGCTTCGACTGAGGACCGAGAGGCGAACCGCTTCCAATTTATCCGTTTGCACCGTAGCTTATTTACTTGGGGACGTATATTGTGGGGAAGAGGTCAAAAATACGCGTCGACACACGGCGGTCTTGGGGGTGGTGGATTTGAGGTCAATGAGCAGGAGGTGGCCGTAAGGCTCCATCGTGGCATCAGCGTACGCCTCCTGCAGGAACTTTGGCCTTCCTGGAAACATCTGACGCCCCAATACACCAATCTAGGTCGCGGGGAGATTTCGTGATAACCACGTAATGTGTGTTGAGTGACATGTCGCCGGAAACCCTTTTCCCTTGGAAAAGGTTTTGCGTGACAAATATCACGGACGCGTTCCTGTGGTGGCTGTATTTGGTAAACAGTTTTGCGGTTTCCTCAATCGCCTCGTGCATCAGGTCGTCCAAAATGTAGTTTCTTTTCCGGCCCAGGGTCAATTGTAGACGGCAGGCCCTCGTCAAACTCGACGTGAGGTGGAAATTTAGCGTAGAAATCTTGCCATTCCCCGTAGCAATACAAAACTTTGTCGAACTTAACGTTGAATGTTTCAGGCCTGTCGAGTAAAGTTTTTATCCACACGGTTTTCCCACTTCCGGACGGACCCGCAATCATCATTGCAAACGGGTGCAGAAACATGATCTGCGCCTCAATCGCAATTAAACACCGACTTGGTAATTTCCGTTCTATTTATATAGGTTTACCGTGCTGTTTTATAGCCCATGGCAGACAGACAAGAGCTCCCGATATGAAGGTACATCCCTTACCATTGTTTTTTTTTTTCTTTTTTCAGACGGTTACAGTTACCAGAGAGGGCTTTGGACGTCTTGTCGAATACGGCGCCCGGTGTGAGGTGGACATAACCATGACACGAATATTGAACCTGCCATCCCTTTACCGGCCACCAATGGGAACAATGTTCAATTTTTGGGTTCGGTGGGGGCGGCATGGCCTCCGCCACCACATCGATTTCCTGGTGACCGAGGATAGAGGACTAATTACGGCGGACAGGGCCATACCACCCATAAGATTCCACCGGGAAACTTTTCGGGAGATAATGGGTCGGTAAAGGTACGTGGTTACTTCATTAGCGTGCAATTATTACATATTCTTTTCAGAAATGACGTGCAGCGTAATGCTGCACACGGGACCTCCTTTTTATCCCCATCCGAAGCATGTGCAGACTTGCCACTTTAGATGTGTTTCCGACCTCATTTACCAGGCATCGCAGAGGGAGGATGCACACACTATTTTCTGCTGCTGCAAATCTATTAGTTCATCTTTTGATCGGCGACCATTTGAACGTGCACCCAGCAAGCGGACAGAGGAAGAATCGGCAACACTTCCATGTTTCAGCAACTACCGCAACCGCTATAACAATTAGAAGGTTCCTCTGTAACCGGTTAGGTTAGGAGCAGTGCTCAGATTGGGAAGTAACTATGATTCCCGATGCAGGTCCAGCGTTCGTCATTATTTTGTTTGTATTCTTTTTCGTCAATTTTTATCCTTTGCCTCACAATCTAACCGAACCTGACCAAAACCCGCATTTTCTAATTATTATCCAACCTGCGACCTGATCCAACCGGTTCGGTGGGAAGCTAGAAATGTTTTTGCGACCATTCTTAATCGGCGACCATTCTTAATCGGCGAACTTTTGAATTTAAGAGTCATGGAAGAAAAGTGAAGAGGATGTTGTGGGCGGGAACCCATCCATGCCCGGTGGGGTCAACTAGGATTTACGCTGTCATCCTGTTGATCCAAAGACGGGGATCAACCCCCATCCAATTTTTCATCAAATCAAAACAAGGACATATTGTAACGGACGCGCACTAGTTTTCGCCAGAATAAGAACATATCACAGAAAACGTCAAGCGAAGAAGGGAGCGAGTCTCCTCCAACACGATTATTAAGATTCCCTTTTGTTCGAAAAGTTTAAAATATAATGCATCTTCATCAGTTCACATCCATCATGACGAATTGATGGGTAGGAGGTACTTTTTATCAGTTGGTACCTGTCGATCCAAATCCTGCCCAACCTCGATCTGTCTTGCCGAGTTCCTGAAAGAATAGTGTAGGATAACTAGTGTTGAAAACTTGTGTCTGCGGGTATGAACGATGGTATCATGTCAATGTTACAAAGACTTTTAAAGTAAAGTCGCCAGCAGCATGAAAGCTGAAGACGAGCTAGCTATACATATAGAGCATGCTTGCAGCGTTTTTTATCTGATTGATTGAGATTAACCGCTTTGAGTGGCGATTGAGCCCTGACGTTGCTGAACTTGTTCAAATTAAAAATTAACAACTCTATGTATAACATGAAAATAATATAAACCTACGGATGTTGTAAGCTTAAAATTTGGAAGCATAGAGTCATGCTTGTCAAAATGAAATTAAAAATGTTCAACGCATCTTGATTTGAACCAACACAAATGCATGACAAACACTGAATTTAAAACAACTTTGAATTGATGCACATATTCTGCGTGGAAATGATAAATAATCGCAACTACCAGAAATTCCTGAACAGACACAGATTACAATCTATTATTGGATACCTGAACTTCCTCCAGCTCCGGACAGAATATCTTCTCGCAGATAAGTTATGCTATACGATCTCCCTTCTTGACGGAAAAAGTATCCAAAGAGTGATTAAAGAGTATGACTTTGACATTACCACGATAGACCTGATCAATTACTCCTCTCCCAACACTTATGTGATTCAAAGAGGCCAAGCCTGATCGAGCCGCGATGCGGCCGTAACTACCCTCAGGCAATTGTATCTGAAGATCAGTTGACACCAATCTCTTGCCTCCTGCTGGAATTGTCACATCTTCAGAGCTTAAAATGTAGAGAGAATGTTTTAGAAAACGTCAGTCTATTGCTGAAGAAAGAACGAATATTAAAACTCTATAGATCACTATCTTTGATTTATACTGACGTTCCAAAATATCTATTCATAGCTTGTCGCTCAATTGAAGCTCCGCTTCTTTAGAAAGGTGCAAAGCTTCTTTCGGCAGAAGGTGCAACTCATGTCGCGTCTTTGTTTTAAGGTTTTGAATGCATGAAGCAGGGCAATAAACAAAATACGTTGTTTTAACAAAAAAAAACCAGTCTCATAACATAATATACGCATCACAAGTTCCTTATAAAACCAAAAATTAATGTGCATGCACATTATAGGGGCCAACAAAAGTTACGTAGTCACACCGCCCTTTGAGTAAGAAAATCAACAATCTAAATTTAAAAGAATTTAGAAGAAATACGTAATAGCAAAAACTAACAAAGCCTGCTTCATCGCAAACAATAATTCCTAGAGCATAAAATATCTGCGACTACCTGCGTAAGTCAAATACACAGCTGACCCCTCCGCC
>JASGXE010007130.1:0-28028 GCA_030068105.1 Sinentomon sp. SZTP_YWyxl
TGGCTAGTATTGCTAAAAACCCAGGCCTAAGAAACCTAGGGAAAATTTGTCTTAATTCTCTCTGGGGAAAGTTTGGGCAGCGGGATAATCTTCCGCAGTGCGAATATTTACGTGAACCCGAGCGTATGTACGCGTTACTGCAAGATCCCAACGTAGAAGTAAAAAGCATCGTTCTAATTTCCGAGGAAATGATACTTGTGAATTGGTGCTACGGCCGAGATGTGCCCCTAACGCAACCGTTTGCAAATCCGGTGGTGGCGGGGTACACCACAGCCCAAGCACGTTTACACTTGTACGGTTTCCTCGAAAGTTTAGGACGGCGCGTTTTATACTACGACACCGATTCTGTGATTTTTGTTACACGGCCCGGTGATAAGAATCCAGAATTTGGTAATTTTCTTGGCGACCTAACCGACGAACTGGCTGGATACGGCAAAGGTTCGTATATCACGGAATTCGTCTCAGGCGGGCCAAAGAATTACGGATATACTGTCTTTTGTCCCGAAACGGCCAAGTCGTCAGTTACCATGAAATGTAAAGGTATCCCGATGACGTCGGCAACATCAGCAGTGGTGAATTACAACACACTCCGAGACATGATTCTGCACAACGCACCGGAAGTCAAAGTACCCATATCACAGATTTCACGCACGACAACAAACACAGTTTACAGTCACGACACGGAAAAGGTTTACCGGGTGGTGGTTTCAAAACGCCGCAAACTAGACAATTACGATACCCTGCCATTCGGATACCAAGACACTTGATCAGATTTAAAGGGAGGTGTCTGGTGTTAAGCAAATTTGGGTATCTTGTCAGTTTTTGTTTTCAAAGTTTACTCAGAGATTTTATAGTTATCTCCAAGAGTTGAAAATTTATGAAGAGGCCTCTGGAAACTATATAAGCCAGTGGTACCTAGTCATTTCTAGTCAATCATGTTTCAGCATCCTTTCAGCATGATCGTCGCTGGCCCAAGCCAGTGTGGCAAGACTGTTTTTGTTCAGAGTTTACTAAACCACCCAGAGAAATTTAACGTTTGTTTCACAAAAATATTGTTTTGCTATTCTGAATGGCAGCCCCACTACACAAGTTTAAGTTACGCTCCTCAAAGAGGAGCGCCAGTAAAATCATACTCTCCTCAAAGAGGAGAGCCGGAAAAAATAAGTTACGCTCCTCAAGGAGCGCCAAGTTCAGGATTCTGTCCTGTTGGACAGCCAGAGGTTAAAACAGAGATAGAATTCCACGAAGGTGTGCCAGATGTCACAGTGTTAGAATCATCGTCTGAGAAACTGATTATTCTCGACGATTTGATGCACGAATCAGACGACAGAGTCTCTAAAATATTCACAAAATACTCACACCACAGAAACATGTCGGTAATTTACATAACCCAGAATTTGTTTCACCAGAAGAAAAACGCAAGAGACATGACTCTGAATTCTCACTACATCGTTGCGTTTAAAAATCCACGGGACAGACAACAAATTTCGTTCTTGTCTCGTCAAATGTTTCCGGAAAACCCAAAGTTCTTAACCGAAGCATTCAACGACGCGACTTCTCAACCACACGGTTACTTGGTTCTCGATTTAAAACAGACGACACCAGACTCGTGGGACCCGATGGCACGCATGCTCAAACTTGTTGATTTAGAGGGTGGCGAGGAAGTGGGTATACATCCGGATGATTCGGATATCCAGGTACTTGTGCCTTCTGGGAATTATTCCAAAATTGAAAACTTGATTTGGTACTTGAACAAACAAATTAACGGGTCTCTTGAGAGCGAAGCTCGAAATGGCACAAGATCGGCCTCTGGCGTCGACAATGAAGCTCGAACTGGTTATGCCAGCTTCAAGTACGACGAGTCATCCGGTCGTGTTTTCGTTAAAGTCGCTGAAAATATCAGGTTGCACTTTAGCGAAAATTTAGCTCCGATCTTGGGTTTCGATCACGAAAAACGAGTTGTGAACGAAGCCTCAGGCCCTACCAACCTATATAAGGAAGTGCCGCAACAACTTTTTGTTTATTCTGACATTTTAGAACCACAGTTGATAGGTGACACGTCTGCTCCGCTCTTGAGAATAGTTGGTGTGGAAAATTCAGTTTTTGGGAAAGTTTGTGTCAAGACTTACGACAATCCGCATTACGTGCCCGTATTGCGCAGACAATTTGAGACCATACAAGTTGATATTAGGGATTCCACGGGAAACCTTGCACCGTTCGAGTACGGGCCTACCATTGTAAAGTTGCATTTTCGCAAGTTGTAGTGGATCGAAGCATAGCTTCTCAGAGCACGAAGTGCGATCCGTCAAAAATGAGAAGAAACGAGGTGTTTGTAGGGCGCATGCCCACCCAAATGTACGAGAGGTATTATACGGACCAGGTGGGGTCGGGTGTGGAAAGTGTTTTCCACGGCCGAAAATTCCAGAGAGGACACGGGTTAGGTAGCGTGTTGGGTGGATTATGGAGACTGGCAAAACCGCTGCTGTTTCGAGGCGCGAAAGCTGTAGGTCGTCAGGGTTTAAGGACTGGATCGCAAATCTTGTCGGACGTTGTAGCGGGCGAGGACTTTAAGGTCGCTGCGCGGAAGAGGGTGAGAGAAGGTGGTGAGGCGTTGATGGAAAGAGCAGCGAAGAAGATGCGATCCATGCAGGAAGGCGGCGGCCGCGGGTATAAAATGAGGAAACGCAGGAGACTGGCTCCCAGTTACTCGCGAGTGCCCAAGCAATTCAGAGTTAAGCGTAGGTGCGCAAAGACCAAGCGTCCTAAGAGAACCAAACGATCCAAGCCGAAACGTCGTGTAAAGTGTCGCGTTAGGTTTAACAGGAAATCGCGCAGTCCGTTCTAACATCGACGGAGCACGAACTTGGGTGTCGTTCGGTATCAATCGGCAAAATTGATCGCTCGAACGTGAGAAGAACAGAGTTTGACAGGAGTTTGATTGAGCAAGCAAGAGCTAAGAGTTCGTTTCGTAGAATATCTAACAGCAACGATCTTCGATCGCAGCCAAAAATGTCATTTGTACATTCGCATTCGGTTGAGGCCACAAAGACAGAGCTCGATTTGTTTAGTGTTCCGCCGACTCAGACGAGCATAGAGCATGGACGGTACATCCATTACAAGCCATCTGCATCGCTCCACGAACAAAGTCCTGTGGAATTTGTTGTTCCTGGGCACGGGGACGATTATATAGATTTAGCCCAAACAATGTTGCACGTCAAAGTGCGTGTTGTTAAAAACGACGACATGCCTCTGATGCCCGAGGACATTGTTGCACCTGCAAACAATTGGCTGCACACCTTGTTTTCGCAAGTCGACGTGCATTTGAACAATCAGTTGATTTCGCCACCTGCAAACACTTATGCATACAGAGCGTATTTTGAAACGTTACTTAGTTACGGTCCTGCAGCAAAGAAATCTCATTTGACTTCTTCGTTATATTACAAGGACACAGCCGGTCACATGGCTGATATAAACGAAAACAAGGGAATGCAAAAGAGGGCTGCGATGATTAAAAATTCTGGGGAGGTAGACATGATCGGTCCGATCTTTGCAGATATATTTAATGTGGACCGTTTCATGCTGAACGAAGTTGAAATGCGTGTAAAATTAGTGAGGACTAAAGACACATTTTGTCTAATTGCTGCACAGGACCAGTACAAAATTAAAGTTTTGGATGCGACACTTATGGTTCGCAAAGTCAGGTTGAACCCAAAAATCTTGTTGGGACATGCATGTGCTCTTGAGAAGGGCAATGCAAAGTACCCCCTCACTCGAGTTGAAACCAAAGTTTTGACGATTCCAGCAAACATTCAGAGCAAGACTTTGGACAATATATTTCTGGGACCTTTACCGAAACGCATCGTTGTTGGTTTTGTGTCGAACAAAGCTTACAACGGTGATATCAAATGCAACCCGTTCAACTTTGAGAACTTTGACGTCAACTACTTTTCTCTTTACGTAGATGGCGAACAAGTTCCCAGCAAACCTCTGCAACCCGTTTATTCTTCCAAGAATTTGAACGTTTCCAGTTATCATACGCTGTTTTCCGGGACTGGAACCCATTACCAAGACGAAGGAAATGGTATCGAGCGAACAGAGTATGCGAACGGGTACTGCCTGTACGCATTCGATCTGTCGCCGGATTTGGGGTCTAGTGCCGGAACACATTGGAACGTTGTTAAATTGGGTAACTTAAGAATTGAGGTTAATTTCGCTCAATCGCTCCAAGAGTCTATAAATTGTATCGTTTATGCCGAATTTGAATCAATCTTGCAGATAGACAAGCAGAGGAACGTTATCCTGATTACGGCAACTAATTTTACGAATCGCCGAAATTTTTTCTACACCGCCAATTGGCGTCCATTTTATCATGAATACATCTCAAATAGACAGTGCTCTCATGAGCGACTGCAAAGTTTCTCCATATTTTCTGGGGGTTTTTCCGTACGACAAGTTTCCACGCAAGGTTAAACGGCCAGCATGTATGGTTGTTAACACGGATCCCTCAAATTTACCTGGGACACATTGGGTTGCATTGCACGTCGACAAGCACGGACGTGCAGAATATTTTGACAGTTATGGTTTTGCGCCATATCAGCCAAAATTCCAGACGTGGGTCCTTGCAAACTCGAGTGGGGATTGGGGGTACAGTAATACAGAATTGCAGGCGACGGAAAGCAAGGTGTGCGGCCAATATGCAATGTGGTATTTATCGGAGAGGTGCAGGGGTAAATCTATGGCAGACATTGTGAACGCCTTTTCCGACGAGCGAACAGCCAATGACAGACTGGTTGTATACAGGTGCTTGGCCCGTTTCGGGGACTTGCGCAAGTTTTTGGACCGCTCCAGCCGAGCGGGATCCAGCAGTCCAAACTGCCAGTGCTGCTCCTCTCGCCGCTAAAATTTGTGCAGTTGTTATTTTGCTCCCGAAGTGAACATCTTCTCACAGTCTCGAATCCTTTGGTTTCTCTACCGAGCGCAAAGTGTGGTTTTTACTAGTTCGAAGCATAGCTTCTCAGGTGCACGAAGTGCGATGAATGTGGTTATCGACATCGAGTGTCTTAAGGGAAAAAATGGCGAGTGGGTCGTTAAGGAATTGGCTGTTGCAAAATTACCATCTCGAACTTCCCTCTTGTCGAGCGATGCTTTGCCTGGTCAGTTTCAGGTTTTTCATTTCTTGCCGCCCTACGACTGGAGACAGTTGCCGGGCAGCATTAAATCCGAAAACAGATGGCTGACTGCGCACAAACACCGCTTGGAGTGGGAAGACGGACTTGTTCCGTACTTTCAGCTGACTGCGATCCTGCGCAAAGCAACAGCCTGCCTATTTCCTTTGACCGCAAGTGAACGGCCCGTCATATACGCAAAGGGCAGTGAAAAGTGTAAATATTTAAAATGTTTAATTTCACCGAACGTGACAATCAAAGATTTGGACGAGATGGGTTGTCCCAAAGCGGACGAGCTAGATATTCCATGTTATAACTGCTTGGTGCATAATTTTGTAGATCATGTAAAAATTGACTGCGCATCAGCAAAATGCCAGAAATTTGTTTACTGGTTGCAATGTTCGAATTTTGTTTCACCTTGTACAGCTATGGATCACTAGTTTGTATACATTTTATTGTATCCTGTTTTATTGCCTTTTCTTTCTTGCTATATACGAACGAGGACGTTTGGGCTTTTTACCTGCGATCGTGAACTGGAGCCTTACGCCGTCGAAACGGCTCAGTCGTGCTCTGTCGCTTGAATTGAACGGTCGTCTTCTCCAGTGCTCTCTCCCGCTCCTCGAGTGTTGCGTTGAAAAATTTTGGTGTGCGTTTTTTCGACTTGAGATTTTGTGTGAATATTTTAGTGTTTGAAATTTTTCTTTTGCATTCGTTTGTTTGTCATCTGTATAATCTGTACAAATTGTACTGTTTCTTCTGGATTCATTCCATTCGAAGATGTCAGCACCGACATTCCGCATCGTAGAGGAGGACACCCAAGATGTTTTGGTGGACCTCTTGGAAAATTCAGAGCCAAAACGTAAAGTTCCCAACCGCAAAAAATCTCCACAGGGAAACATGGCTGTTCGGAAATTTTGGGATTTGGGGTCCGGCGTGACAGTTGTAGTCACTTGCAAAAATTCATCGGAATCCGAACTCAATTTTCAGCCACATATTTTGTTTTTGGCTCAACCAAAAGATCAGGACCCGTACGAATCATATTATCAGAAATCCGTCGAAACTTCACTTTTCGAATTAGATCACGACGGAATCAGGGTTCTCTTGTCGTTCCTCCCCGAAGCGAAGCAACTCTTGGATGAAAACTTTGAGGGTAAAATTGAAAAATCCGATGGATTGAGAGATTTGACTTTTGAATTTGTCAATGAGAAAGCACGGGGGCCTGGGGTTTACATTGGGGAAACGAAACATGGGTTTTACACATCCAAGGGTTTATTTTATCTCCCTGCAGAAACGATCGCCATATTTCTGAGGATTGTAAAGTACATCGAGGCACATGTACTTTTGTTAATAAATGAGAGGCAAATGTTTGTATATATGGCGAATTCTTTGACGGTTTTTTGTAGGAAATTTAAAAATTTACGGTGCCGTGCGTTCCGCACGTTTGGAACAGCGAGAGATGTTTTAGATTTCGTCAGCGAGTGGGGTTATTTGAAGGATATTTTGACTATTTTCTTTGATGAGTTGAAGACTGCTGGGGTATTTTGCGTTTTCAACGTATATAGCCTGTTGTCGACTTGTTCAGCGGATGCCGGCCTTATTTCAAAGATGTGCGGCGAATAATTTTCATCTGCGATCGAAGATCGTTTTTTGATAAAAATTCGCTCGCCTTTTCCGGTTTGGGACAAACCGATCAACCGTTTGGTGCTTGGCAAAACGTTACGACGAGTCGAGGCACCCTTGCACCATTGTGTACTTGAAAAACATCTCCCATAGTCGTGGATGCACATTTTTATTTTTTATTTGAAGTTATTCCGCAATCAAGTTGCTGTGACGCAACATGTGTGCCTTGGCTTCGGCTGTGGCGATTTAAAGGATGGTATCATCATCGGTGTCTTTGTGGGGCGACCGGAGGTCCGAGATTCGTTGGGGAACAGCGTACGCCGTAGGTGCCCCCTAAATAGTTCCCCCGACTGTGGAGCTCGGACCGTGTAGACTATGAACCGTAGCTGCACGGGGCCGCGCCCGGTGGGTGTATTCACGGTTATAACTGGCCGTGGAGCTCGGACCGTGTATACCATGTACCGTGGCTGCACGGGGCCGCGCCCCGAAAAGGTGTATTCACAGTCGTTTTTGTAAATAATCTCCCCTCCTACGGCTACGCTTTCGTTTCAATTAATCTCGGCTTCCGATCCTTCAACAAAGTATAATTCCGCTAATGGCTATAAAGAATAGCCGAATTGAAAATATGATTGCTGGTTGGAAATTTATTTATTTGTATTTTTATGTGCATCTCACGGCTCCCTAGACTATTAGTCCTCCCCTCACATGGTGGCTGCAATGGGTTGTTTCGAGGAGTCCGATACCGATGTGCCGACCGGAAATAATGGAAGAATCCTGCCATCCAATGGGCTTTTCTTCATCTTCGATGTGTGCGTTGTTGACGCTGAAATTGCCCCGGCTGTTGGAAACTGTTGAATCATGTCAAGAGTCTGATGATGAAATTGTTGATGGGGTTGTGTAGGCCGATGGAAAGAAAGACAAGACTTGTGTGGGGAATAATGATGTGTTTCGCTGTCGTTGGTAAATCTCGCTGTTCCAGACTACTTTCGGAACTTTTTTCTTTTTATTTCGTCATTTTGTAGTGCTGGGGAGAGTGGCGAAAATTGGGAGAATTCTTTTGGGCAAAATTTGTAAATATCAGTTTTTCATTTTTCTCTTTCCTTTTTAACATTTAAACAAAAAATAAAAAATAAAAATAAAAAATATAAAATTTCAAAAATAAAATTAAAAATTTTAAAAATTAAAAAATCAAATAAAAAGAAAAAAGCTGCTATGGGAGTGACCTCCAGGTGAGCTACCCTCCAGACAATTTGATATTTCACATCACACTTTGTGCTTTGAGAATCTTTAGCAATATGATCGAGCTTCACACTAGAAGCGATCAGTTTTCATAATCCGACAGAAAACCATTCCAGTGAAATATCAAATTGTAGGCCGGAGTGGGGCTCACCACGGTGGCAGCGGATACGGGCTTTGGCAACCCGGAACCAGCACTCCCGTCAGCCATGTAATTATCATGTTTTAATCTTTGTCTAGTTTTCTCTATTTTCAGGCGAAGAACGTCGAAGGGCCAAAGTGCGAAACGGCCTGGCAAGTGTTTCAGCTCCACTCGCTGCGAGACGTGAAAATCTCCGAGCGAACGCAAGTCGAGACCGAACAGCGAAGTTGACATGTCGCAACATGACACCGATGCGACGACGGACACTGTTATATCCGGTGAGTATCGGAACACCCTGTACATTCTATAGGTTACCGTTTTGTTGCACCCTGTACTTTTATTACCCTTGCAGGTAGGCAAAAAGTTGTTCTGAAGGTCCCCCTTGCCTCTCACAATGCGCAGGTGTGCGTCGCATTCCTTTATTGCCTCGTATACCTGCGTTTTGGACCAGGGATCTATCGCCCCTTATTTCTTTTCCAACTTTCGTCTTGAACATTTCCAGAGCGTAGTTCGATTTGTTTGCTTGGATTCCACACTGCACAGCCATACTCAAGAATGGGAAGGACAGAGAAACATAGATGTCTTTCCGGCTACGAGGCTTGTTTTAATTTCGCAGGATATACCCAAACTTTGGCAGAGGCCTTGCTTATGACAGCTTTATGTGCGGGCTCCATGATAAATCACGACTCAGCAAAACACCAAGGTATTGAATGTGAGAGCAACTTCTATTGGCTTGCCATAAATTTGATATGCAAGAGGGGCAGGGATACCCCTGCTTCCGAAGTGGACTATTTTAGATTTATCAACATTCACCCTCATGCCCCGCCTGTCGCACCAATCTGAAACCAACGCTAGATCGGCGGAGAGTGATTGGCAGTCAAAGTGGATATGATTGGTCTGTATAGAACCATGTCGTCGGCAAAAAGCTGGAGGGGTGAAGCCAAGCCTTCGAAAAACATCATGGTTGAGCGGGGAACAATGTAAAATGCCCAAATAAGCAAACTACCTTAGCATTCCAATTTACATCTTCATGGCCAAATCCAGTGCACGCAGTCAGGCCCACGTTGTTTGGTTTGAGTCAGGAAGCGGGAGGGAGGACATGTGTGGAGTGTACTGGAGAAGATATGATGGAACAGAACATTTTCTTTTCAGTCCGACCTTGTTGTACATACGAGTAGAATCATGCAATCGACAATCGACATTGTCATCAATGCACCGTGTCGCAAAGGGCCACAGTGCACGAAGTCTTTTGTCCGCAAACAGGGCTCATGCGTTCGGCTTTCCCTGCCCCTGCGTTCGAGCAATGTCAAGAAAGTGTCTGTCCCGAATAGTGTTTTTTTTTTATTTAATCACCCTGTACATTTGGTCGGTCCCACCCCACACTTGCTTTGGGCATCAAAGGCGAGGAGTCAGGAGATGATCTGAGAATCTTCACTTGGAGAGTCAAATGCTGGTCATATGGCAGCGGGATCTTAAATGGCGTTGACGAGAAGGCTTGGAACAATTCCCAGACTTTAAAATCCGCTGAATATCAAGCTCAGGTTTAATGATACTTCCATATAAAAAAATATACACACCAGCTCAAACGGGTGAATGAAAAGTCACGCAGAAAAACGGCCTCGTAGACTTATGGGTGTGTGTAAGTTTTGTTTATTTCTACTTAATTTCTGGCATGCTTTGAGATAGATACCAACCGGATACCAGTTTGCTGCGATCGAAGGCGCCGGGAGGCGAAATTTGCATATCGATTATACAAAACTGCGGAACTATAGAATCGGAAAGACCTATCAGATCAAATCGCACAAAACCTGTTGGTCGTATTCGCCATCGCCACTCACACTCCCATTCGACTCATTGGCTAATTCAACATATGGATGCCATCTTAGCGATAACGTAAAGAGGTCGCGTTGTGGAGAGAAATAAAAGTTTCTCACCGCAAATTATCTGCTGAATCGGGTATTGAGTTTAGGATGAGCGTGAGCTACAATGACGGATACGAACAGTGATTTTTTCTTCACCGTATATCGGGTGAGTCTGAACGGTGTGTCAAAAATTTCGGGAGTTATTCAACATGTAAATCTGGCAAAATACTGTTTTTTTGACCCCCGCTCCTTCAGGGTTTTTTGCCTATACAAAAAGTTCCGGTTCCGTGCCAATGCCATGGCAACCTTATATTTTTTGTGGAAAAGAGCCAAAAGGAGCGGGATTTTGACAAAATACCTCTCGTTCATTTTTGTTTGGTTCAGTGATTTTTTGTTTCGGATGATTTTCGTTTTAGAACCGCCAATTGGAAACAAACCCGCCCGGCTCATTTGCGGCCCAAAAACAAAAATCATCCGAAAACGTGACATGGAACTTTAGCCTGAACCAAAGGAAAATGATTTGAGGTGTTGGTCAAACTCCCGCTGGCATGCTTCTGGCTTGTTCCCAAAAATGTACGGTAACAGCAAAACCCCCTAAATGATGGGTTTTCGAAACAAATTCAGTCTTAATTTTCGTCAGAAATGGCTTTTTTGCACACCTTTCCAATACACTCTGAAAAAAAAAACTCTCAAACGCCTGCCCGTCGAAAGGTTGACTTTAACCAGAGCAAACACATTCCTTCGCCAATATCTCAAGGACCGGCTTGTTGAGAATATCGCCAATGGCGTTGTCAATTACGAAATTGAAATGTCCAAAATTTGGGCGATTGATTTCTCGATATTCAACGTTCGGCATTTTCCCAGTGGCCTCCTTCAAATCCTGTTTAAAAAATATAGGAAAGAGAAAAAAGGTTACATGTGGACAGCGCAAGCCACTCCACCTGAGGTCATGTGATGGGCCCATTATGGTTTAGATACCAGAGTGGAATGCTGGTTCTGCAGGCCATCAACGTGCAAGCATGTCTCCTTCTATGTTTCAAAAATGAGTTTTTTCTTTGTTGGAAGAACCAGTATTGAAGCACATAACAAAAAAAAAATAGATGCTGAAGACAGAAACATATCGATGGGACATTTCTATTTACTGAAGGATAAATGAAACACTCTATAAAGCCGCATCAGAACGGCCAGACTTTTTTAGTGCGACAAAATCCCCGCGTCAGGATGGACAGATTTTTTGCATCAGACTTTTTCAGATCGTTTGTCTGACACAGATTGTCACTTGCAGGAATGTGCAAAGGAGAACATTGGAGCATTGACCGTTGCCCATTCTTGCGACTGTAAAGCTTTTTGGACAGACCATCTGTAAAAGTCTGATGCGAAAAATCTGTCCATTCCGACGCGGGGATTTTGTCGCACTAAAAAAGTCTGGCCGTTCTGATGCGGCTTAAGTCTCTCAAATAAAAAAAAAACGGAGTTGTGTTGTTTTTCAACTCATGGGAATAAAGCCAATGCAATTATCGCTGATTGATGACTCGCAAATGCATCTGTATAACAAAGCATAGTGTAAAAACCATATACAGACCTTTCAAAAAGCAATTGACAACTCTTGATGAGTGCAATGCAGTTTTGAGAAAATTGCAGGAGCTTGGCTGTCGCGCTACTGTTGTTACGATTGCAATACTTGCGGGTGAGCACAAAACGCAATTTGGATGTGAGAGGTGCAAAAATGGCAACTCAAGAAAAGATATTTTTATCAAAATTAACATCGGTTGTCAACTGACGTTTGAAACACCCCGTAGGCAGGTACGCCTAACACCCGCAGTGGAAAACCCATGAAAACAGTATAGAAATCTCGTTTGAAAACGCACAAAATCTCCACTGAATAAAGATTCCGGGGAAGCGTGAAGCCAAGCAGTCATGATTGCTGACCGCATCTTACGGCAATGCTGGATGGAAACCAAGCATGCTCGATTGGGCCAACTTGCGAATTTGGAAAAATGCGACAGAAGAATAAAACCGACATTTCAAAGTGCTGAAAAGTAAGAAGGACTCAGTAGCGTAATGGTACCGTAGCCGTCTTTTCGGAAAGGTCGAAGTCATGAGCGGAAGGTCCCCGGTTCGATTCCAGGGAAACGTAAATTTTTTTCAGAGTGAAAAGAGACAACTCGAAAGATCTGCTGGATGAAACACTTGCATTGATATTTTGTCACCTTCCATGAACTTCCACGAAAAATCAGCCAGCAACATAATCAACGCGCGAAAATCATGTGAGAAACAAACAAATGAATTTCGACGTTCCCCGTTCCAAGGGACGTTCCCGTCCGTCTGTTAGGGCGTCGTGGTGAAGTGGATGGTACATTCGTGTTGCGCCGAGCAATCCCAGTTTTTTGGACTGAGGCCCCCCATGTGTTTTGTCGTGTTTACAGTAAATCGGGCCAGTAGGCCCGAAGGGCCCACTCGTGTTAATTACGTATACCTCCTAACGGCTGACATGCCACATTGGCCTAGCTCAGTTTCAAGTCACACCTATAACCCTAGACGTGTTTATCTCTTCCACCTGACTCAAGTTTTCTCTCAAAACAAAACCATTTCTGCTCTTCTGATAACTTGCACTGATGTTTAATTGGCAAATGATATCAAAATTTCCATCACCAACGAGACGACGAAGTTGCGACGAAATTCCTTTACCCGCACACGTTTTGTCCAATTTTAGCGTTGCGTTTTAGAACATTTTGACTCCAAAGCTCACTGGTTGCTTTTTGCAGACCAAAGAGAGCATATCCACGAGTATCAAAATTTCCATTACCACCGGAAGAAGTTGCGACGAAATAACTTTACCCATACGCGTTTTTCCCGAGTTCGTGTTGCTTTTTTGGCACTGCTTGCTATTTTGTAGACAAAAGAGAGCAATGGCATCAAAATTTCCATCGCCTAACCGGAGGAAGTTGCGATAAACTTACTTTACCCACGCAGTGTTTTTCCAAGTTTATAGTGTTGCGTTCCAGAATATTTTTTTTGCTTTTTGCGGACAAAAGAGAGCAATGGTGTCAGAATATCCATGACCAAACTGAGGAAGTTGCGACAAACTTACTTTATCCACGTAGTGTTTTTCCAATTTAGTGTTGCGTTCCAGAATATTTTTTGCTTTTTTGCCGATCAAAGAGAGCAATGGTGTCAAAATCTCCATGATGAAATGGAGGAAGTTGTGATGAAATTATTCAACCCACGCAGCGTTTTTTTTCATAGTGTTGCCATGCAGGATATTTCAACTCAAGAAACGTATCGCTTACTTTTTGCCGACCGAAGAGAGCAAACCAAAGTTTCCATCACCAACCGGAGGAGGTTGCGACGAATTTACTTAACCCGCACTTGTTTCTCGAATTTTATTAATGTTGCCTCCCAGAATTATGCTACTCAAAAACCTTGCTTTTTGCTTTTTGCAGACCAAAAAAAGAAATGTTTTGATTGCTGCAAAAAATTGTCAACAGGAAGTGCGAGCCAGGTTATAAAATTGGATCTTCGCTTTATTCAGCGTTGTTTAAAGAAATTTCATGGTGGAAAATTATCGAGTCTGAGTGAAACAAATCCATCACCACTATAGGTGGCTTTCCTCCTTATTCGCTTCCCGTTTCTGGCGGCACATTTTTTTTCCAATCCACTTCCGCATGCGCGTCTCTGATTGGTTGTTGGGATTTCCAGCCAATTTCAACATCCAATTTTCAAAAACCTAACCCAACCAAACCTAACCTAACCTAACCTGACCTGACCTAACCTAAACCCTATTGCAACCTGGAAAGAGTTGCGAAAGCGGTGGCAAACATGCCAAATGACAAAAAGCGGTGGCAATGCAAAAATCCCAAAATTGATGACGTCACAATTTGAGACGACGTGATTGGCTGTTGCGACCTCCTGGTCCGCGGAAGTGGATTGGAAAAAAAATTATGCTTTCTGGCGACGCGCTTTTGTTGTGTTGTTGTGTTCTGTCAGTTATGAAGATTAAAAAACACATTACCTAAAACGATTTGCACATTTCCGTATCACCCTCTGAACTCTGGTCATTACAAACCAATTGGTGAACTGCTGGCATGATGATCAAAAGCAGGCTGTGAAAGGATTGCTTCACAGTGATCACAGATCATGCTATGGATCAGTTAAGGCCTGTCCAAATGATCCGAAAAATTTCGCACGGCCGGATGTAATTTGTGCACGTAAATGAACCCGGCACCTGATTGATGTGTTGGGGCATTTTTTAAACTGTCAAAATTCACTCATTTTGAGACGACCAACCCGCATTCGAACGTGTTGCTTGCCCGAACTCGGAAAATTACGAAGTCGATTCGCGGTCCCGACAAGATTTCCAATTCCTACAGAGAGGAATATCTACGAGGGGTGCCCCAATAAATAATGAGAATCGTACAGAAATCTGTATTTGAAATGAATTTTTCCACTTTAGGATCAGAACTTGATTGTTTTAATTGTGTTTGGGTGATTTTTATGAACAATTCATTGCAGATTTTTAAATTTATGGCCATTTCCAAAATAAGATCCAATCAGGTGCAAATGCAGTTGAAAACAACCCACCGAGGGGCGGAGGAGAATGGAAAGTTGGATTGAGCAAATTAAGTATGAGAGAGTGTTTGAACCATCAAATTCTGAAATAATAAGAAATCAAATAGTCTATGAACAAGAAACAGATAAAATCTTTCAAAAGTGGAAAGATCACAAGATAGATAAAAAGAGACAGAGTGCAAAAAGGACTCAACCAGGAAGAGAGGGCTATGGTGAATGAATAAGGGAGGGATGTATAAGGGTACTGACGAAGGGAGGAAGGAATAAGGGGAGTGTGGCCTGGATGGAGGTAAGTAGGTAGGTAGATAGTTAGGTAGGTAAGTAGGTAGGAAGAAGGAGAGAAAGAGGGAGAGGGAAATGGAGAGCAAGAGGGAGATTGTGCATCTCCTTTTGCCAGGTGCACGGAATTGAGAATGGAGTTGTTTCGCCACACCAAGGTTTTGAGACACAAAACCACAACTTCCGACACCCAAACACCAACTTTTATTTCCCATTTGACCATATTTTTTCGCATTTTTCCAGAACTTAAATTTGGAGCTAGGCCTTGGTGTGGCGAAACAACTCCTTTCCCAATTCCGTGCACCTGGCAAACTGACAACGTAATTTTGTACCTGCTTGGGTCTATTTTGCAAATGGCCATAAATTCAAAAATCCGCAATGCATGTTCATAAAAATCACCCAAACACATTAAAATGAATCAAATTTTGATGCCAAAGTGGAAAAATTTATTTCAAATGCTGATTTCTGTACGATTCACATTATTTATTGGGCACCTTCGTATGAGTTCATTTTTTTTTGTTTCTCTCACTGTATACACAAGGTGGTCCATTTAAATGTAAAACGTGAGATTCGTTACACGAGTTGTATTGATGGCATTGAGAACGAGTGTCCTTTTGATTTTAATTTCTGCGCCCGTGAATGTGTCGGTCGTCAGGCCACCGGTACACTCTCGGACAACACGAATGTCATGTTTTGATAAATGAAAACTCGAAAAGGCTGCTAAGTTTTTAATAGTTTGGGAAGTACTGCCGCAGAAACTATGTTGTGCCCATAGATCGTTACTCACATTTTTGGTTCCTGATACAATCAAATAATTTGCCCACCAAATGGGCATCTGCAATTTGCTTCGTTGGCGCAACACGTTTTTGAGACTGCATTTTATCACAACCATAGGACACCAAACCAACAATGTATGTCCCCATATGGGTGCATCATTGTTTCTGTGACTGTATAGTAGCGGCGGAAAAAGATTACTCATACATGTGTTTTTTTCCCGTTTCAATGTTGCCTCCGAAACTGTTTTTCCTTTCTTTTTACTCTTATGCAGTTGGTAGAAATTAAAGCACTAGATTGCAACAGAGCATTCTAGAGATGTCAATTTTGACATAGGTGATGAAAGAGGATCTTTTATTTCTACAGCAAGGAGTTTTTGCTAAAATCTCAAGAATGGCAATTTATCACATGTATGAGTTATCTTTTTCCGCCGCCAGTATACATGCTCCAACAGAAAAATTGCGTTGCAAAAGATGTGAAGCACAGAAATGTTTGTTATGGTGCCGAAAAATAATTGGGTGCCTATTTGCGAAACAGCTCCCTGAACAAGCAAATAGCGCAGCAACTGGTATGGCATAACTAACGAATGAGTTGGTCATTCACCGGCTTATTTGGAAGAGAATTATTGGCAAAACACTTTCCCCATTGTACAAAAGTTACCCTGCGAATGCGGATAGGCGAATGTTTGCGACTCTGTCCAAGAAAGGACGCTGCACTCTTCTGCATTCACGACAAACTACTTGTTTCTTTTTTGTTGACATACGCCCCTGGCAAACAAACGGCGCTGCAATTTGAATGAAAAGAAAATCTGCATGTTGCATAGCTCATGAATTAGTTAGGGGCACGTTTTCGAGCTTGTGTTTAGTAGCGGTTGAAATTTATGTAATCGTGCATGTGATTTTTTCCATTTATCTGTTGCATCCGAAATTTTCTCTCTTTTTACGCTTCGGTGGTAGAAATTAAAGCGTCAGATTGCAACAAAGCTTTCCACAGATGTCAGATTTTAACCTCGCTTCTTAAAGAAAATCTTTAATTTCTGCAGCATGGCTTTTTTGTTAAATTCCGAGCAGCCGCATCTTTTACATGCATGAGTACATTAATTCCGCCGCCATTGTATGCCTGACAGCAAACAGCGCCATTTCTGGTGCCGCTAAGAATATGAGTAATACGTAATCCTCATTCCACTTGAAGATATGAGCTAAGAATGCTCCCAAGTGTGCTCAGACTGAATTCAGAATTCTTTCAACATTGAAAACTCGGCTTTCAACAATGAAAACTCGGTCGAAAACTTCATTCTCGGCATAGAAATTAAAGTTTTTCTCTATATTTAAATGGAAGAGTTGTGAAGCATTCTCAGCTCATATCTTCAAGTGGAATGAGCTGTATGTGTACATTCAGATGGAACGAACACGCTTGAAAAGCAATTCGGCTGATATAAAAGCATAGTTCAGTAGAGCATCAGGTTAGAGCACTTGGGAAGCCGCGCGCCTTGTGATATTCGTATTTTGCTGTTTGGGTGTTGAAGAAAGATTGCTGCGCAAGATGGGCACATTTGCGGTGCTTTGCCATTTGACAAGCATCCTCTATACAATTGATGTGACACAGAAAACTCTATCGGTCGTATGCACAAAAACCATTAACCCTTACCCTAACCCTAAGCTTGAAAAAAGTCAATTCCATGTTCAGATGCACCTTTCTCAACGATAGAAAAGGAATACTGTTGTGCAAAGAAATCAAATTTTCCAACAGATTTAAAGCATAAAACACTATGTATGATGGAATTCTGTTGGAAATTTTGATTTCTATGCACAACGGTTTTCCTTTTCCATTGTTGAGAAAAGGTCATCTGAATGTGGAATTGACTTTTTTCAAGCTTAGGTTAGGGTTAGTGTAGTGGCTTTGGTGCATACGGCCGTCTGTTTATATCACATGAATTTAGTCGTTTAGCAAACACAGCAAGGTGTGATAAGGCAAAAATCTGAGTAATTTACATGCAAACCACTTATCCATAAATTCGCGTTTCCAGTCGTTTCATGAGGGTAGCGTTGTACAATTAATTTCGCTTGCCCAGCATTGCCAGAACCTGACCCCTTTTTGCATCATGTCTTCAATTGGGGCGAAACTACTCGCGTTTTTTATTCTTGATATTAGATGTGTCCGTTTTTGTGATGCGCGATTTTGGCTTTACATGCCAACGCGATTTTGGCTTTACATGCCAACGTGATTTTGGCTTTACATGCCAACGCGATTTTGGCTTTACATGCCAACGAGATTTTGGGTTTACATGCCAACGCGATTTTGGGTTTACATACCAACGCGATTTTGGGTTTACATGCCAACACGATTTTGGGTTTACATGCCAACGCGATTTTGGGTCTACATGCCAACGCGATTTTGGGTTTACATGCCAACGCGATTTTGGGTTTACATGCCAATGCGATTTTGAGTTTACATGCCAACGCGATTTTGGGTTTACATGCCAACGCGATTTTGGGTTTACATGCCAACGCGATTTTGGTTTACATGCCAAGGAGATATTGGGTTTACAGTTGGGTTTGGAGGAATGCACCCTTAAAAGAATGTCCGCGGTATGGTACGAGTACAATTGCATTTAGAATAATGTCCGTTTGGACGTTTATCCGCAGCGCCCAATTCAAATTGTGCTGGAGCAGTGCAATTTTGGGAAACACTTCACAAAAAAGGTGAGGAAAAACCTTGTGAAACTTACGATCGGGCTGACCAACTTGTCGCTGGTACTATAGAAGATGTAGCACTTGGTGGTGATCTTGGACAAGTCGTATGGCACAGTTTTACCCCAGCCGACAAATTGACCTGAAATCAGGGTAGTGCGATCCAATGAACGATTGACATCATTCGTCAACGATTGACATCAACGATTGACAATGTCAAGCACGATTGATATCAACGATTGACGATCAACGATTGATCAACGATTGACATCAACGATTGACATCAACGATTGACATCAACGATTGACATCACGATTGACATCAACGATTAATCAACACGATTGATCAACGATTGACATCAACGATTGGCATCAACGATTGGCATCAACGATGACATCAACGTTGACATCAACGATTGACATCAACGATTGACATCACGATTGACATCAACGATTAATCAACACGATTGATCAACGATTGACATCAACGATTGGCATCAACGATTGGCATCAACGATTGACATCAGCGATTGACGATCAACGATTGATCAACACGATTGATCAACGATTGTCATCAACGATTGACATCAACGATTGACATCAACGACTGACGATCGACGATTACTCAACGATTGACATCAATGATTGAAATCAACGATTGACGATCAACGATTGACATCAACGACTGACGATCGACGATTACTCAACGATCGACATCAACGATTGAAATCAACGATTGACGATCAACGATTGACATCAACGATTGACATCAACGATTGATCAACGTTGACATCAACGATTGATCAACGTTGACATCAACGACTGACGATCGACGATTGATCAACGATTGACATCAATGATTAACATCATTGTTTTTGTTAGGCAAAGACATGATGGACCTACAATTTGCAGAAATTCATTCAACGTTTGGAAGGCTATTAATTAAGCGATCCTTCTTTTACATTTTTATGTTCGCAACAATGACGAACTTGAGTGAGGTTCCGTTTAAGAACCTTTCATGAGGTTGAGAGAGTTTCTGTAATAAGGTACCATCATGAGCAAAAAATTGAATAATAATTTATCAATGCTTGGAAAAATAAGTTGAAAAATAAATTGAAAAATAAATAAATTGAGCAATATTGAACAATAGATTGAGCAATAAATTGCTTTATAGATTGAACAAAAATTTTAACAATAGCTTTAGCAATAAATGTGACAAATAAATTGAGCAACAAATTGTAAGTCAGGAATTTGTATCGCACCAAAACCTTCAAGGAAAAAACTTGTTTTATACATGGTTTCCCAAAAGTCAATTTACAACCCCCGCTATTTGCTAGCTTTTAATCTTCTCTTGTGGGCGCTATTTCTACAGATTTCAGGTTCAGATTGGGCAGGCTGCCTGCTGCAGTTGTTATACGTATCCACGAATTGTTACAAATCTTCTCCAAGCTTCCAGAGTTGCTTCAAAACTGCAATGCACTTTTCTGGGGTTGTCAAGCTACATTTGGGAAACACTGTATGTGGGTTTGAGCAGAATCTGCGGTTTTGAATGATAAGCGGGAGGTTTTTGATATACCTAATCTTAAGGCAAAGTGCTTCATTCAGTAACAGTTCTATCTGAGAATCAGAACTATTCCAGCATGGTCAACATAAAGTGGGAGGCGGAATATACATAGAAATTTAGCAGAGACGAGGGAAGGCGGACAGTTTTTTTGTTGAGTATAGTCGTGACGGAATTAATGTTACCCAGCATGTAAAGATTGCGATCATTGCGATTTTCGTTAAACCTCCATACTGCAAAATAAAACATCCTTTTTTGTTGTTTGTTTCCGATAGTTCAAAATCTGACCACTCTGGAAAGCTTTGCTGCAATGTATAGCGCTTAACTTTCTGCCGCCTGCATAGATAAGAATAAAAAGAGAGAGAAAAATAATTTTGGTGGCAGCAGTTAAATGCATGGGAAAAACACGCGTGCGGTTACATCAATTCCGTCACAACTCTGCACCGAAGGGTGCAAGGTTCACAAGAGGATGGAATCAACAAATGCAAGGTTGGGTTCGACGTACCGCCTTGGGTGTAAAAGTACGGCACTTGGGCAGTTGACCTTAATGAAATTCCAGACTTCGTGCACACTCTGTAACCATCTGTCAATACCTGTAAATACAGAAGGCCGTCATTGAGCAGCATTAATCTCTCTACAGAAAATTTCGAAATCAGGCAAATATATCCAAATTTGGAAACATTTTAGAGTGCAAAAGCATGCTGTGCGGAGCCCATGGGAAAATTTATGCTCCTTTACTGACAAGCAGGTGTGAGCGAATAAATGTTCAATTTTGGGCACTACAAATGGTATTGAATGTGTTTTGTTGGCAAAACAAAGTTGTCCTGTCGTTGTGAGTCAAATACAGCGTGCGATGTTTCTGGATGGTCGTTATTTCGCCAACGATGCGGTTGTGTTACCGAGCCTTCGCAGCTGCGGACGGCCTGGCTGTTGTTGGGGTTTGGTGATGCAGACATTTCCTCACGGAAGAAACCTTTTTATGTTAATGTCTGCCACCATAAGCACTTACTTTTTTCACTTGTTCTAGACGTCAGCAACCTGCAAGTCTAATGACAGCATCTACTAGCACACACGGTACCCAAAGCTCAGTTGCACGTTCTAATCAGCGGCAAGCATCTGACTTTACCTGGCAAATGGAGTGGACGATGTGATAGCAGCGTTTACGCGCAGCGTACAAGCTTTGCCATTTTCATAACTTTTCATAATTTTCTTTCATACTTTCATGCTTAAATACTTTCATACTTAAATTCAAACTTTTCACAAAATTCAAAAACTTTTCATAATTTTGCCATTTTCATAAGCTTAGCCACAACAATTCACAAGAAGGTAGAGGTACAGTCCATGTCTAAAGTATGGGTATGTTCGGCCTGTGTGATGCGACGGCTCTGTTGGCATGCCCACATGAGGCCGATTGTCGCAACAGGTTGCTGAAAATATCCGCATGCGAATTTTTCAAACACACCGGATTCCCAACTTATAGTCCTGTGTCATATGCAATTTTCTGACCAATCACCACTTCAATCCAATAAAACGAAAATAAAGCCAACAGAGCCTTACCTAACACGTCCACCAACACTGCCTCAATGTTCGCCCAATGCCTCTGGTAAGCCTACTATCTATTCGTAGTGCATCTAAAGAAAAAAGTTTTTTAAATTTTTTTGCCATGGGTGGGATTCGAACCCGCCAACAATGGAGAAAGTCGATTTTACGAGCGGATGCCTTATCCAATCGGCCAACCGGTCAGCTGGCGGAATTTGCTCCTGGAAATCGCCTAAAAATAAATTAATTTGTGTTGCGGTTCACTATTCAGATGAAAATGCCTATTGCGCAGGAGTAATGCCATTTGACGTAAGACTAGGTTTGAAATCCGGTGCGTTTGGCAAATTTGCTATCCGCATACAGCGACTTGCTCACCGTTGGCCTGGTTGGTAAATTCATTTTCACGACGGGCGTCGTTGCCATGGCAATGTCGTCCGGTACGAAATTGCTCCTCCCTCAGGTTGTCGGGAATCGTCGCATTCGGCTGAAAGCATCGCGTCTATCCAAGCAACAGATTTATGATGTGGACTTCCCTTTCACTGATTTCACGAAACATTACAATTATTTTCCACCCGGTCTGCTCGTGAATGGAATTCCCTACCAGCAAATTCTCCGTTCCTCTGCAAGCCTGTTCTACCACTTCATGTATTGCCCCCGTCCTTCACTCTTAGTCATCTCGCCAATCAACTTCCACTTTTGCGGTTATTTATATTTGCATTGGTTTTTTTCTTTTCAAATCTTTTGATTGTCGACCGACCATTGCATTTTGTTGGTCGCAAATTGAAGTAAATAATCAAATAAAAAATAAAAATAAATAAATGGACCGCGTGCCATCCCAATTGCTTTTTGTGTCTTGTCAAAGTTGCGTTATAGAAAGGATTCCATCATCGTGGAATGTTGACGAACAGAAAGGAAATAATCACACACAACCGCAGTCATTTTCCTCTTTTAGTGTGTAAAGTTTCAAGTTAGTATCTCCAAAATTGGCTTCGCAGCGGTGTGGGAAACAGCGGTGCCCCACTGAACTGCCGGCAATCGAAGCAACAAACTTTCCTGAACAAACTCTCGTCATCTACATGGCTTCAAATTTATCACAGAGTGTTCAGTAAATGGCTCCGTAAGCCAGATTTTCGGAATGTGCTGATTCCCCTGAGTTGAAATGATAGAGGGAAGAAATTTGCTACGACTCCCCATTTCCCAGATATGGAGCCTCAAAGTTCCCAAACGGCAGAGCTTCCCCAACGGGGAGCTCTGGCGCCGTTTGCATTGCCAGTAAAGGTCCCATCTTTTGCGAGTGGGTTCTGCTTGAGAAATACTTTCAGTTGGGCGATTTTTCAATTTGGGACAAAAAGGTCATTTTGGGAACTTTGAGACCTCATATCTCAGAAATGAGGGGTCGTAGCAAAATTCTTCCCTCTATCATTTCAACTCAGGGGTGTCAGCACATTCCGAGAATCTGGTTTACGTGAACCATTTACTGACCACACTGTATTTTGAGTTTCGTGTTAATTTTTTTCAAATGATAATTTCAGCGGGCAAAAAATAGTTCTTGCAACATGCAAAACCGAAACTCAGTCATACGGAGCTTGGCGTCAACCAGAATCAATGTATAGGAACGTCATCAGAACGTGATGGTACGTTCAAATTTGACGCAAAAATTCTCCATCACTTGCAAGAGCATACTGCTCTTTGCGGACACCCTGTCCTGTTTGATTTTATAATAAAATAAAAATTAGGGATACGGTGTGAGATTGCAGGCAACTCCTCGCTGTCGCCCGGCACTTTGCCGGCGGCATATTAATTTGCCTTGTTTTATTGCGATTTGCATCACACTTTTTCCTTTTTTTCCGTATATGAGGGAGCCTGTGTTTGGGCCCTGTGTGGCCAAGGCAATGACCCTCGCATTAGAAAGCTAGTTAAAATATGCTCGTTGCTTGCCAGTCAACGCAGCCGAGCATAGGAGAGGCTTCTGCGGAGGCCGGGTATGTTGGCTCTTGATGCCCGGGTGAAGACCGTGCGGGACCGGGAATAAAACTGCCCCGAAGGGGACAGGATAAAAACTGCCAGGAAGGCAGGTTTAAAACCGGCAGAGCCGGGATTTTTTTTCCAAGCAAAGCTTGGGCTTTAAAACCGGTACCTGAACGCGGGATATAAACCGAGCCGAGGCCTGCCGGCCCGTTGCCGAAGCGGAGCCCCTCCTTTTTTCTTTCCCAATGCTCTGTGACTCACCGCCATGAGAAACGCTAGCTGGAGTGGCGGTATATAAATAATAATGGTGCTGTTAACCACGCCATTGGGCAGTCCGTAGCCTGCCAAGCGCCTAACGGCGTAAGTGGGACGGGCAGTCACCATTTCATTCTTTTTAAGGGGCATTTTGTTCCCCATATCTTTAACACTGATAGCGCTTTATGGCAGGATACGTCGATGTGTTCCAATTTTTCTATCCCAACACCAAGTAAACAAAGCTCTGACGACACGGCGCAGGACATGGATCACCAACCGAACCGCCATGCATGGAGTACGGTCAATTCAACACCTCAACAAATAACTAAGTTCTAAACACCCAAGCAAATGACCCAAGCCACAGCCCCAATTCCATACAAATGGCTTATCTGATCATGTAGATGTAGCACCAAACTCATTTATGGTAAACACTGTGTTTGGTGCAATCGTTCTTTTCAGCGCGCGTGGGGCCAGGGTCAACGTATTCAGGCCGAAAAATGGAATAATAATTGTGCAATGAAAAATCGTTTTTGAGAGAGTGCCTGCTTTCAGCTGCAATGCAAGCCATTCCGGACTTGGAATTTGGAATTGCCGGAGCAAAACATTTCTTCCAGCGCTGTGATCCTTGAAATTTGCCATCTGTGTCTGCTGAAGTTTGTGAAGGAGCTTCCGAAGCCCTTAAGTGGGGTAGGTAATTTCTGCCTTTAATTTGCGGTGCTTTAACATTTTCAGACCGTGAAAGCAAGTGAAATATCAGGAAGTGATTTTGGAATGGCGAAAATAACAAAAAACCGTAGTTATCGAAGAATTTTCGACTTTGAAGCGATTCGGGGAAGATGGATAGGTTGGCTGTTTGGAGTATGTGACTTCATTCTTGTGAGCTAGAGAGCTAGAGAAAAATGGGAGTCAAGATCCGTGCTCGGAGCGATTCTATTTTGTCGCTTGCTTTGAATTATTCTTTCCGAGTGTTTTCACGATGAGCCTGTTCTTTGAGCCGCAACATTCTTTGTTTGTATCCCCACTTTTACCAATCTTTTTCTGATTTTAACCTTTTTGCTTTTTACACCGTTTAACCTATCTATTTATTTTAACCTTTTCCTCATGGGGATCTTTCTGGTTATTTTTATATTTCTTCGCCAGCATTTTGTCACGAGCTGACATTTTCGGGCACGGACCCCTGAATTACCACCAAGCTGGTCGTCAGTGGCTTGAGGCCCAAGTTGATCTTGTGGAGTCAAGAAATCCTCACAGCATCCTGGTCAGGGTTTTCACTGTGAAGGCACCACCGCGAAGGACCAGTTAACGAACCACGGAGTTTGCGTTCGATCAGCCACCTTACTTTCGATCGCCAGTTGCTGCTTCTGAAGTGTACCTACGAGTAACACTCTTTATGTCAGGCAGAGCGTCAGAGACAAAAGTTAAGTGGCTCTGATTCTACCTAATTGATTGGTCGTCCGTTTTCGTCGCAGTGAACCCTAAGTGGCGAACATACGCAGGAACTTGAGAACAACTGCTATCCTATCAGTGTTTCGATGTGCAATTACGTAATACAAGGCCTTTAAACATCCCTGTAGTGTCGTTTCAATCGTACACGCCCACAGTTCGCAGTTCTCAGCCAACAGCACATTGGTGGCCCTTAAAATAGCCTGAGTCCGGCAATATTTCTTCTACATAGAACATACCTTATTGAAATCTTCTGGCTTGCCGCCAGTTATTTGCGCAGCTCCAGAAGCGACATCGTATCCGAAGTCACCGAAGTTCAACGGTACGAAAAGTGAAGTTATTTGGCCACTGTTTGCAATCACTGGAACATTCAGCCCCTCGTAGAGTGCCTGTCGGAAAAAATGCAAGGAAAGGTTGCGCTTACTTATACGTTATAGAGGGAGGGCAAGAGTGATTGGGCTGGAACAGTTAGTTCACAAAATGAGCATTCAATTGATTCGACAACGCATTTGTCACTCCATCAATAACGGTACACTATTCAAGATGCCTTCCTGCTATTTTGCACAGTGTTTCAAAACAGGAATTAAGCACTTCGCTTTCTCTGGTCCTGAGAGTGTTTTATAACTTGGTCCGTTGTAGTCGGCGACATATGGTGTGTATAAAGACACGAGCAATTAGACCACTGTGTACTCGTATTTTATTTCCTGCCTTTCTTTGCCGGAATTGCGGGTGCTTTCAAATTGAGGAGGTCGGGCCCGAGGCAAGTCCGGCTACAACCAAACCATGGATCGACCTGATCTCTTCGGTTGAAATGATTCTAGAAATTCACCCGTGACAATAAATATCTTGAAAGAATGCAGACCAGTGATGAAGAATGCAGACCAGTGATCCCACCGATCGGTCCACGTCCTTTTCGTCCCCGATTAAATCGTCCCGTGCAATTCGTCCCCGATTATTTCGTCCACGAGGAAATCGTCCCCAATCAAATCGTCCCGGAATCACATCGTCTCCGAATCAAATCGTCCCCGATCAAATAGTCCCCAATCTAATCGTCCCCAACCAAAATCATCCCTCTGGTGGTGAACAGCTTGAGTCCCATCAACAGGAGGTATTTCATTGACGAGGGTCCTTCTAAAACGCGGAAATCGCACTTTTTGCGGACTGAGGCTGCAGTCCGCAAAGCCCCCAAACCTCCAAACCAAGCTAGCCTAATCAAATCTAACCTAACCAAACCTAACCCAATCAAGCCTAACTCAACCCAACCGAACCAAACCTGACCCCAGTTTCCGCGAAATTCGCCTGTTCCACGAAACGCCATATCATTGGTCCGCGTTCCGCATTTTAGTTCGTCTCCTTGTTGGATACTTAGGGGACGCAAAAAGAGTCTGGTTTGGCCATTGCGTCCCAAGTGGTTTTCGACCATTGTGTTATAGGTTTTTGCGATACAGGAATTTGTTGATCATCATTGTGGTCATGTCAACGGCTACGATTTGATCGGGGGACGATTTGATCGGGACGAATTTCACGGGGACGAATTCGGAACGGGGACGAAATGGATCGGGGATGAGTTGAACGGACACCCACCGATCACCTCTATACTTTTGCATTTCACACTCAAATACGTGATATAAGGACGATTGTTAAGTCTTGGCAAGCGGCTGTTATTGACCTGAGGGCACGCAGACAAGTTCTTCAACTTGGAAGAACGAGTTCGAATAGCCAGCAAAAAGTCATGAGCATATTTGCTTGTCGGGCTGCACATGTGCGATTAGGATCAGCACCCAAGTTTTGGTAAACAAAGCGTGCTTGAAATATATCGTAACAGTTGACTTCTCCTTGCCGTATAGCAGGATTTTCCTCTAGTTCCATTGGAACCTGTGAGATTTGTCCCGTGAATGTGCGGCAATAGCACTTTTCTCCACTTCGCCTCTGGCGGTGTGGCACTCGCAAGGAATCCCATACACTCCGTGTCTATTTCCTTCTCCTTCTCCTTCTATTCTCCTTCTAATCTCCTCCTCTACCTTATCTTTCAGATGTGGTTGTGTGTCCTTCAGTTTAAGGTGGGAATTTATAGATCGTGCGAATATTGTATGAGCGAAAATATCAACAATCTTTTCCGTGGTACCTGGAAGGAAATTGCGTCTGTGAGAGACAGGTTTTTAAGCTTTGGTTTGACGTTTTGATCTCTAATTTTTGGCCTCCACACTGTGCTACAGTGTGATAGCATCTTCCGTTGGAGGAAACGGAAGCCAGAAGCCTTTTGGCTAGGGTGGTGGCATGATCCTTTCCAATGTATAGATCGGAATTCTGTCAATGCTTCCTCGACTGGAAGCATTGAACAAATAAATGAGTTCATTCGGTATTCACCCAGCATCGAATACCTACTCTTTAGTGCAGTGTGGATTAGAATAAATCATTCAAAGCAAAATAAATTCCAATTCATTTCTGCACCATGCCTGTACTCGTAAATGGCCTAAAATGGGGTGGTAACGAATTCGTCTGATTTTAGGGGTAATCAAGAGAGAGAGAAATAATCGCTCGATGCACCAAAGCCACTTACCCTAACACTAACCCTAAGTTTAAAAAAGTCAATTCCATGTTCAGATGCACCTTTCTCAACTATGGAAAAGGAATACTGTTGTGCATAGAAATCAAAAATTTTCAACAGATTTCTCAACATAAAATTTTTATGAAGAGAACTCTGTTGAAAACTTTTATTTCTATGCATAACAGATTCTTTTCCATCGTTGAGAAAGGTGCATCTGAACATGGAATTGACTTTTTCAAGCTAAGGGTTAGGGTTAGGGTTAGGGTAAGTGGCTTTGGTGCATACGCTCCATTGTAAAGCTCCACTTGACAGGGGTTACGTACAACACCGGCGACTCCTGCTTGATGGACGATCAGAGGTACGCCTTTTAGCACTTCA
>JASGXE010007131.1:0-27387 GCA_030068105.1 Sinentomon sp. SZTP_YWyxl
CTTATGACAGAGTAGTGAAACTTTCACGGAAAATAATTGCATTGGACAAGGGAAGTGATCTAGCTTTCTCCTGCTTGGATACATCCAAAAGAAAAGAAGAATATTGTTTTGTTTTTCTTTTTTTCTTCTTTGAGCTGTTTAAATAAAATTTTGTGCAATTATGTCACCTGATAGCTATTGTTTAGTTCAAACCTTGTCAATTTGCAATTGCTACATGCAGTGGCAAAACAATTTGCATCCTTGCAAATTCCATTCAAAATTTTAAAAAAGGCACCACAAAAAAACTGCATTTCGGCTGTGTTTGCAAGACACGGAAACAACTTTGTTGACAGATGCCATGATTAATTGTTCCTCCATCAACAGTCAACACCCCTCTACTTATTTGACCCAAAGGCCCATATTCCCCATTGCCACCAAGCTTAAAACTAGCCCTAAGCTTCAGAATTAGCACTCAGCTCGATTCCCCAAATCGCCAAAGTCGAAGCCGAGTGGAAGCCTAGGTGAAGCCCAATGGGGAATCGAGCTGAGTTGGAGCCGAGTGGCAACTTCGACTTGAGCGCGATTGCGATTCCCCATTGGGATTCAGCTGAATCCTAGGTGAAACGGAATGGATTCTCATTGATAAGCTTAGGTTGATCCAGAGAAGACTTACCCGTTTTGTCTATCTGTTTTATTTCGCTGATTTCTATAAATTGGCTTAATTTTCACGCTGCTTTTTGGCTTCTTTGCACAGAAAACAATCTGAGGAACACATTTTTCACGATTTGATTGCCAAAAATGAAAATGTGATGAATTTGAAGGAAGGTGAACACCAACAAATGATTTATTCCAAAATTCGAAAATATTTGTCACTGGCAGGTTTTGAACTCGGGTCATCTGCACCACAGTCAGCCGTGCTCATCATTGCACCAAGAAACCACACTGATTTTTTCCGACTTGAATAGACAGTTTTGTTTTCCGTGTGCAACCTGACCGCTCTCGTCATTTGATACGACGTTGCCATTGACACGGCTTCAACAGCGCTCGCCGCTGGCACTCACGCAAGTCGGAGCCCAGCTTCAACTCAAATGTTGGGGAATCGCGTGAAGCCCAGCTTCAACTAGCACTCCGCTCGCCCTCACATAAGTTGAAGCGGAGTAATAAGCTTAGTGGCAATGGGGAATACGGGCCAATGACTGGAGCTGTGAACATTTTTCTTTCTTTTCAAAACAAACTTGCAACAAAGTGAAGAAAAAAAGAAAGCAAATGGACAGTGTAAGACATGAAAGCTACAACAGAACAAGACAAAGAGTGAAGAATAGAAAATATGTAAACTATTAATTAATCCAGCATCTTGTCGGGATTCCAGTTTCCCAACAGGTCACCAGTATGGAGGGCGTAGTTATTACGACAGTGATGGATGAACACAGCACGTGAACGTGAAACTTCACTATTTTGCCGTGAGTTGAAAACTGTAACACTTGCACAAACATGCAAGAAAAAATATGCTTGCCACTCGCTCTTTTAGGTACCACGTCTCCATGATACAGACAACACATCACTATACAATGGCCACAGGCATTATGTACACTACCGTAGCACAGGACAAAATTATTTAGACGATCCAGCATTTCCGGAGGAGTTCCCTTTCCTAGAGTGTCCTTGCCGCGAAGATTCCCCGCGACTAGCTGCGGCGGGAGCCGTAGGTGGAGCAGCAGCACCATACATTGCACTTAATACTGCTGGATCCATGACGTTTCTTTGGAGTAATTCTTTGTACATTGCGGCAGCTGCGGCCATGCTCTGATCTGGTGGGAAAAGCTGAGGCTGTTGCATGTTCTGCAGGGACTGAAAATAAGGTAGCAGGGAATACAGCTGCGGATTGTACAGTGCAGACAAGTATGCTGGGTCCATTAACGGAGATGTCTTCCAGTCCGGTGGCAAGGGAGAGTTGGATGGGAAGTTCAAATAAGGTGATGTACCCGCACTTGCGGGTGAAGCTGCTGAAACAGATGATACTGGAGAAGTGATGGAATTGCGCGGGGAATGTGAAAGTGATGGCTGTGTTGATGTCTGGCCGGCCACGGACATTGATGGCAATTTTGATGCCTGTGGAATATTATGAGAAGAATGTGATGTTGGAAGGCCCTTCCCGTCAGCCATCCTGTGCGGCATTGCAGGAACGCCATCCCTCTGCGAAGAATTCGACCTTGGAGTTGGATTCACACTCATTGTCCGGGCACTACCCCCACTGCTTGAGGAGCTTTTCTTTCCACGCCCGCCTCTAGAGGGCAATTCGTCGGGTGGCCTGGTCGGAAGTGGCATCCTAAGCATGCCCATACTGTTCTGCAATTGGCTCACTGCCTGTGCATGAAAATCATTCATCCTAACATCACAATTTGAACTAGGTCCCGATGAAGGCCCTTTTGTACTGCTTTGCATACCCAGTATTTGATCCATGCCCAAAATAAGTGGCTTCTTTGGCTGGGAACCGCTACCTGATGGCTGACTAATGTTCTTTTGGGTTGTACTCCCCTGTGACCTCTCTCTTTTTGATTTTTGAGGTGGGGCAGATGACCTTTTAACGCTCGATGCACTGATCTCTGGGCCCAGGTTCACTGTAGTCGAGCCACCGTGAGATGTAGGCACTGTCACGGAGATAGAGATGTCTCTCTTGATCAAGTCCATCAATGCATTATCGGAAGAGAACTTTGCAGGGTCATACATGGGGTGGGTATACGGCTTTGAACTCGGCACAAAAATAGACTGCGATTGAATCACGGCTGGAGGCTTCCGGAATTCGATAACCCTAGCAGGCGGATTCACGGCAAGTCTCTGTTGGGCAAAGTTGGACAGAGCTGCTAGCCCCGTTGGGCGGAGAAACGGGCTTGATCCTAAAGGAAATCCTGTTGAGATCTTGCTTGCGTGCATTGTGGATTTACCTGGCTTGGTCGACGGCCGTGTGGTCACAACGGTAGCACTCTTCGGACTGGGTTGTATCACAGTCGGCCGGCCATTATCACTGCCTCCAGCAGGGACGGGAGATATGGTGGCCCCACCACCAAGATGTATTTCCGCAGATGGTGGTACTGATGAGGACCGACCGGGTTCGGCAACCCGAATCCGCTTCGCTGGATGCGCCGAGTTGCTGCCAGTCTTGCCTTTGCCTTCCGTTGAACCTGAAAACGAATGTCGCTTTTGAGCTTTCCCGGAGATTCCGTCTTCACTTTTGATCTGTCCGATGCGCCCAGCCAAATTGGCCAGATCTTGAAGTGCCCAATCGAACTTCCCGGGCACACCCGACATGTCTGATCCATTTGTACTGGTGTGGCCCTTTGAAGACAACAGACTCTCATGCTTGTCGAAGAGCTGCCCGCTCCCCTCGTTGTGTTCGCCACCTTTGTCCGATTGCATTTTGACCTGAGATTTGACCTCTTCCTCTCCATCATGTAGGTCACCATCAATTTGACCATTCTCAATTATGCCATGGTCACCATTTTCAACAGTTGCAACCTGAAAAACAGAATAAAAAAAACTGAAACATCTCAACTTACTGAATACTGATCCTGAATTAAATACCGCATCAGGTTAGGCGTCCACAAAAAGCAAGGAAAGAATTTGTAAGGTTTAGGATGAAAATGTAGCCATTCTCTTGTAAAGAGGGCTCAAAAAGAGAAAAAAGACCCAGAGAATTTCTGAGCATCACGTCTCACAATGATGAAAAAATACACTGTTTTCTTTGAACATTTTCATTGATTTTAGCATGTTTCTGCAGTGCATTCTGCCTCTAGACGGTGAAACAGAGAAGAGTTGAAGAATGTCCCCTTTGCAAGTTCTGAAAATGCCTTGCAAGTACAAAGCAAAACGTTGCATCAGGGCCATTCTCTGTAAACTGTACATTTTGAGATTTTTTTTTTAATTTTTTTTATCTCTCGTTTTCTCTGAAACTTTTTACTGGCATTGGGACATTCAAGACCAGTTTATTTTTGAATTTGGGACCGCACCTACTTCTTTTGCAGTTTTTTTTTCTTCTTGGGTTCCGCACGAAAACCTGTTGAATATGTCACTACTGTCCACCGTTTTGGCTTGAAGCTACAAGGCTTTGAATTGTGATCAGCAATGACTTTTTTCTTTTTTTGCAGTCAGCAAACATTATCCTGCAAACCTTGAAATCCTATCATGCCTCTTTGTGACTGGTTTTTTTTCCTGGCCAATCATGGCAGGATAAGTCCTATAAATTGGGTTTCGTGGTTGTAAACATTGTAATTTTGTGATTTCAAGGATATGTTCACACCAAAGGTATGCCTTTTCTGGTTGCCTTGTTGCCTTACTATGAAATGTGGTTGTGATTTTGCGAAGGATTGTGCAAAATAGCGTTGCAAAATGCAATCTTTAAATGTGGTGGAAATTGGGAGGGGGGACAGTAGTGACTGCAGGTGGGACAGTAGTGACATCGGCCAATTTTTCAAGTCATGTTTTCATGCAAAACCCTTCAAGGGAAGATAAAACAGTAAAAACCTGTTTCAAATGTGATTAATTTATTGGGATAACTTGTAATCTGTTTGAAAAGAAGAGTCCAAAGTTGTGGAAATAGGGGGACAGTAGTGACAGGGGACAGAGGGTGACATGTGACAGCAAAAGCCAACATAGGTGGATGCAAAAAGGCAGAAACATGATTTTTTCATTATTATACCCAGATGCCATTGAAATGCACCTGCAAACAAGATTGAATGCAACCGATTGCTAGTTTTTACCAAAAAACACCTGGGGACAGTAGTGACTGGAAAAAGTGACAATCTGACTTTTTCAGCAATTTCCTCATCCAGCTCGGTTGTGGGCAGGCAAATCTGAGCAAACATTCTCTGAAAATGGTCAGCATATTTCTGGTAACCTTTTCGAAGCAAAAGTCCTCTGCGATGACTTCTGTGATATATAGTGAAAACCAGTTTAAAAATTGGGACAGTAGTGACAGTGAATCCTTGGGACAGGGTCTGCAACTGAGCCCAGGAAAAATATGTTTGAGAAAATGAACCAAATGAGATACTCAAAGGAAAAGAAAGGTTTCTGGAATAATGCAAAACAACAATTTCCATCGGATTACAGCGATCCAGAAAATACCAAACAAAATACAGCAAGGACATGTTGCTCGGGACAGGGGACAGTTAGTGACAATTCAGGAACAAACATGCTAAAAAAATCAGGAGGCAAGCATGATAATCCAATTCTTCTACATGGAATTAACAATAGAGTTTGGAGGAAAGCAAAAGCACCAAAAATTATTCACTTTCTGCCATCTGATGACTGAAAAACCTCTCCGGACGCAAAATGTACGGTTTGGAGAGAATGGCCCATCAACTATTCAGTGCATTTATCCAAGGCCAAACAACCCACAAAAAGTTATCCTCACCAAATATATCACAGAAATATGAATAATAATATGATGCAAAACAAAGATAACAATCAAATTTATTCTCTGAAGACATGATGCTCAATCAGCACAATTCGGTCAATGCCTCGTGTGCTGTATGATCAATTGTCTTGCCCACTTAGCCAATTAATTATTGTGAGCACTCAAATCCTGTGCAAATCCACTGAAGGCTTTTCTTGAATTGCGTGCATGCGTACACCAGCAAAGCTTTTTTTTTACAGTGGAATGTGGCCAGATTTGTGCTTACACCGGTTTTCCTAACCAAAAACAATTATTTGCCTTGTCAAAATAATCCAGAAGCAAAAAAAAGATACAACTGGCAACTGCACAATGAATGCAGGTTGATAAGATTTTTCCACCTGGCTTGTTTTGGCCAGTTAGGAAATGTATCATGGCACCTGAAGAGAATAAGGTAACTGTTCGGAATACCTGCCGACATTGAACTGAACGAGTTTTAACCATTGCTCTGTGACATACTTAAAGCGAACTAAACCTAACCTAACCCAACCTAACCTATCCCAATACACCTATCCCAACTCATCCTATCCTACCTACCTCGTCCTCACCTTCCTATCCTCTTATGGCTCCTTGAGCGTGTGTGAAAACTCGTCCATTTCAGCTTTTTTCAAATGTCGGCAGGTGTTCCGAACTGCAACCGAGAATAATTAGGTATGCATTATGTCTCATTACTCTTTTGTGACTTAAGGAGGATCCAAGACCTACTGTTCACTTTTTTGTTTGTTATCCGATTTTGCTCAAACTTCAACAATAAGTGTTGGTCATCATCAACAGGTTTTTGAAAATTTGAGCGATCTGCACTCGGCGGTAACAGCAGCTTTTGAAAAATTTGAGCGCTCTGAGCTCCAGGGGCAAAACAGCAGTTTTTGTAAAAATGAGCACTCATAAGCTGCAGGGGTTGCCACACAATATCCCATAATAAGCACTTTCCACTAATACAAGCACTTATACGAGAACATCAGAGCAAGATGCAACATGAACATTCGTAAGACAACGTGTCACACAGGCAACTAATGGCACTGGTTACCACATTGTAAAAAGCCTTGGGAAATATCAGTTTGTCCCACAGCGTTCCTAACCTCATTATCTGCTTCGACTAGCTTGTCACCATCCTCGGTTTTCACAGCTTGCTCATCCACATTCTCCGATGATGAAGTTTCCACAGAAGATGGAGTGTATCTGCCTCCGATGCTACCGTTTTCTCCGTCTTGCGATTTGCCTCTACGATGGCGCTTCCGTTTCAGGCTCAAAACATGTTCGACTTTTTCACCCCTGAGTTCACACTCGTACGGCAAGAGAAGCCTAGAAATGGAACAGGTGGATGTAAATGGAAAGAAAAATCGACATGCCATTTATCACACTGTCATTAGAATTCATGACATGATTTCATGTCAGCGGAAGAATCTCAGGAGGCTATTCGTTTGAAATTCACAGGAGGCATGCCCTGGTTTTGCGATTTTGGGTGGAGTGCTTGTCACAAAAAGTCAAATTCAGTGTTAAGCGACTTTTACATTGGACCTGGCTATTCCATCATACTTCCCGGTTTGTAAGTTAAATTGAATTTTCATTGGAAGTGCCAAATACAATTGCCAAATCACAAGGCAAAAAAAAACAAACAAAACATGGTGTACACATGGTTCCCACTCAGAATGTGAGTATGTCCAGGACAGGGTAGCTCGGGTAACTTGGAGGGGAGCTTTGCTGTAATGTGACCCAGCCAATATTGAGGCCGGAAGCCACACTGCGAGGTCTGGGTGGAATCCCCAAAAGCTGAAGCTTTCACAAAAATTTGGTATCTGGTAAACCAAATTCAGTAACCTTCACTTGCATCTCCAAATGGAACTTTCATCCATTTCACACCTCATTTTCAGTGGAGATGGGCAGGCCTCCAACACCTTTTCCAACGGCCATCATTGCGATGTAACTTTAAAACCCGATAATAAAACACGAAAATGAGCAAATACTGCAAGCTCAAGCAAAAATGGAGCTGTCCATAAAAATTCCAGGACTCTCCAAGACAATTCAAATAAAAGGACATTCCAGGACAAAAACAAAACCCAGGACATTCAGGATTGGTGGAAACCTTGTGTAAAAAGCAACAGTTTTTCAAAACATGGGCAAACCTTTCGTAATGTCGTCTAGTGTTCGTAGTTGCTGCTGTGTTTCCAGGATGGCCGCCAAGCTCGTCGTAAACTTGCTTCCAAAGTCGCTTCTTATTCACAGCCTCGTAGCCACCAAGACTTTGAACTTTGCAGAAAAATAGGTACAAATCAACTGAAAGAAAAAAGAAATTAAAAGCGGGTGTTCCGAAAAAGAGAAAAAAATTAGACATGATTGTTTCGTTCCACGAGGAGCTGCTTCAAAGGAGTGGGGACTGTCTGAAATACTTGGCCAAATTGCCAGGAAGCTAGTTTGCTGTTTTTGACGAAGGGTTAAGTGTGGGAAGGAAGCCAATTCCCGTTCCTTTTGTGCCATCTGGAAGGGAACTGGAAATGCAGATTGTACATGGCAGGCCAAGACCTTGGTCCTCTAAGATACCATCATGAAATCCAACCAGCATTATCATAACTGCTCAGGAATGGCCAGCCCATCACAGAACTCTTTGTTCATGCGAGCTGTTCAAAGTGGCTCAACACCGCACCTCTTATTTTGAAAAAGCTACTTCCTAAAAGTGTACCCGACAGGTCTGTGTTTCTTAAACGCTTCCGTCACCGGCAAGCACGTCCGCATGTAATTTTGGCCCACGTTTCCATTCCAGACGGTCGCTTGTCCGCCCATTAAAACACTATGGCTACTCGTTATTACCTGCATACAGCATAGAACTTGGCATGGACAGTAAAGGATGTCTGGTATGGATCATTACTCATTAGTTGACATGGATCGGCCCTCTGAACTGAATTTGGACCATACCGATCTCTTTGGCCACTCAAAAATCTGAAATGGCATGTCCATTATACCGTCCCAACTCACAGGGACATGCTTGCTCTCATCAATATTTCGGTGTTAACCTGTCTGTCATGGAGAAACATTCGTTAAAAACATCTGAACTTACTAAGTTTGAAGCCCAGGTGTGGAATACGTTCGATCGGCGTATCATGCTCCTTCATGAACGAATACAACTTCTTGACAAAGTCCTGTCGAGCTTCATTGGCAGCCTTCTCATCTTTAATCATCTCCGTTTCGGTGATGCCACAACCTTTGTCACCGATGCGGAAACCTATCAATCCCTGCTGGAATCCGTTTTTGAGTGATTGAGGCGACAAGCCACCTCTCTTTTCAAGATACTGAAGAGAGAGAAAAAAATTAAAATGACGTTTCGATTGCTTTTTAAGAATAATTCCGTCCATCGAAATATACGACAAAAGCAAACATTCTTAGAACCTGTCAAAAAAGACAAATATGAAAGAGAAAAAATAAAATTTAAATTTCACAAGAAGAATATTTTGACACACACCATGCCCATATTTCAATTCTGAAAAATGTGATGTCACGGCACTGGAACCGTAACACTTGTCTCAAAATTAGCAGCAGGATGCGGTGAAACCCAGGTAACAATTCAATGGTTAAAAGATTCACAACAGCAGTGGTAACCAAACAAGCCCAACACTGCCATCAAGCTTTGATTGTAACAAATATTGAACTGTCTTGTTCTGTTCATTCAAGATTTTTATGAAGAGGTGGGATGAACCAATTTTCGCGGTGTGGGCTGTTATCTGATAAGAAAAAGAAGTGGTATGGCTGATCAATTTTTCCAGAAATCACAACTACGTTTCTGTCTGTCCCCCTCACACTTCATCAGTTGCCACATGAGAGGGAGCCCGATTGTGGTGGCAAGACGAGTCCGCAATTCGTGGGACAGGATCAGCCACACCACAAAAAGATTGGTAATGGTAATCCCTCTGTTTGGAAACAGTTTTGAAAAAGAAAGATTGCATTGAAGCACCACCATTCCATGAAAAAAAAAACCAGCATCAACTGTCTTGAAATTGCTGTCTGATAAATTGCAAGCAGCAACAAAAGAGAAAGAATCAAGAATGGAAGATGGGACTTCCAGAGGACTTACGATGTGTGCAGATCCAGCAGAAGTGCCAGATGATTCAGAAGCCATGGAATCTCCACCTGGAGACGGACTTCGCTTCATGCTGTTGACATTGATCTTGCGTTTCGTCAGGGACTTCATATTTGGAGCTGCAAGTAAAAGAGATGTGCATGGAGTAGATGGATAGGTAACACTGAGAGCTAAGCTTCCAAAATCAAACAAAATCAGAAGGGCAGCGGAATAAACGAATCAGTGATGGGAAAGAAATGGCGACCAGATTCTGATTATGCCCAGCAATGCATCATCCCACCATCTGTCTATCTGCTTGTAGTTGAACCCCGTTAGCTACAGGACCCAACACCATGAAATTCAACCATCTATAACCGTGCAGCATTTATGTCTGTTGCCTGCTTTGAACACTCCAGATTTAATTATCCCTTGACCCAGTGATTCAACTGTAAAACCAGGAGTAGGGGCCACTATCTAAAATTTCATTGTTGAAAACAGTTGAAATTTCAATATTTGGGTGCATTGCTTTCTTCTCTCGGGGGCGTCGTCCCCTGTGCTCCCCCTGCAATTTAAGCACAGCCTTGCTTGCCCTCATAAAGCACAGTGGAAGATGAATAAAAGCCACTTACAAATTATTGCAATACAGGCCTGCAGGAAGATAAGAAGAATGAGTGAGTGGCTTACCCAAATGATTGCAAAGCATTGTATGTTCCTCCAGCTCAGGATAGTCAAATGTATCCTTGCAAAAGTGAACTCTCATTGATTCCTTTGTCAAAGGAAAGCCTCCAGCAGCAGCCACCAGGGAGCTTCTCAGCCAGGCCCTCTCCTCTCCTTCCAGCCGTTTCAGAGCAGCCCTGTACCGGCAATATCTGGAGTAGCTCAGAACAATCACAGGCGGTGTCCGGATGTCAACAGCATCTGAAAGTAAAATAAATACATGAAAATAAAACCAGGAAATATATCATAAGCTGAACAAAAAGGCAGGCAAATAAAACCAGCATCCATGTTCCGCTTTTAGTTTGGGTTATGTAGGCAGGCAAATAAAACCAGCATCCATGTTCCGCTTTTAGTTTGGGTTATGTTGTTTTTTGGGTGGACACAATTGCACGATCGCATGGAAACATTCTCAGAAAATAGCTGTTCTCTCAGTCATGCAATTGTGTCCCCCTTTGCACCATCAGACAGTACAGGGTGTGCCTTTTCTCTGTGTCGTGCAATTGCACACATCTCTGGCATCGACAAACGGTTTTCTTTTTGTTTTTCTATGTTTCTGATTTGTATTTTTTTTTTTTTTGTTCCTGCTTCATTTCTTTGTTCCTGCAGATTGGGTTGGGTGTGGTCCAGGTTGTTTAAAGTTGGGTTTCAATTTCACTACATAGATAGCCATAACTTAACCTAACCTAACCCAATCTAATCTCACCAAACCGACGAGCAGACAGAAAAGGCACACTCTGTGCCGCATGCTGGGTCAAAGGGGGGACATAATTGCACGGCCAAGAGCACAGCGTTTTTCTGAAAATCTTTCCCTACGATCTTGCAATTGTGTCCCCCCTAATAAATGATTTGACCCTTTCGCTTCTCCTTTTTGTTTTTCCTATGATCACTGGACGTTTCAAAATTATTTTCAAAATTAAATTGTCGTGGTTGGTACCTTTTGTTATAAGATAAAGAGATGCATCGATCCAGCATCCAGTCAAATTTCATCCATGCGAACAGGTGGGTTTCTGCATTTCAGCAATCTTTATTTTTCTGTGTATTTATGACAGGCCCAATCAAGATAGGTTGCAATGCAGCATTTGACAGGCTGCCACCACCAAAAGACTCACAGGACGCATGTTTGATGATGCTGGTAACAGTTCCCAATGCATGTACATATTCATATGGGTGGCGCACATGGGCCAAGTTGGCAGACCTCATTTGCAATTTATTTTCGCCCTTTCTCGAAAACCACCCAAATCTGACCAAACCTCCCTGCCTTCACCGCCTATTGGTTGTTGTCAACCTATTGCTTGCTGTCCGTTCATTAAGACACTGAAACGACCACGAATTTCGCCCACTCCACATGTGACAGATGCACGAGATACAGTCACCATTCCCAGGCCAGGCCCCTCTTCAAATTCACACCAGCATGCCACGATATAGCACAGCAACATAATAGCACTTGCAAAAACAAGGACCATGTTTTGCCATGTTTGCTTCTTGTTCAGGCGACTGTTTCTGAACACAAATCCAATTACTCATCCAGAACTTGATCGAATTTACCCGATGCAAATAAGCCCTTCCATCTCGAGGATTAACATTCATTAAACCCGTGCAACCAGAGTACTTTTGATTTTGAAGCACCCAGCACCCATGCGCCTGAAATTGATATTTTCTTCTTGGTGAGTGCATTACTTGGTCATCATAAGAACCCTACTTTTCCATTGGCAAACATCAAATCACGCACATAGTCCAAGCCTCACAACGATGCATTCACACTGTGCACAAAAAAGTAACTTTTCTCCTGGCAAGTCAACCGATTAGGAAAGAAAAGGGACCGCAAAACACGTCCATAAACTTGGTTTACTCCACCCACATGCAGACAAGCCTTTTGGAATTGTGTCAAAATCCGTCCGCACTGCCGACATTGTCAGTAAAAAAGCAGAGGAGAATCATCGGTTGCCCATATGGCTTTCATTGTTTCAAACAACACGTCAAAAAGATGTGGAAATAAAAGTGCCAAGACTCTCGAAAAAAGCATCAACGTGACAAAAAATCAACAAGAAAACCCACCAGTTCGTTGTGTTGAAGCTCAGGCGAATGTGAAGAAATTCCAAAATAATGTTCACGAAAATTGGCCATCGAGGCCCGTTTCCCAGACAGTAGCGCGATCATTAATATAGTATTGAAAACAGAAAACACCTATTCAGTCTTGTTCTATTCTAGCGAGAACAAACAAAAATCGATCAACAAAACAGAACAATAGATTTGTTGTTGGTGTAAATATGTCACTTTTCACGCTGGGGCTGCACCACCTTCATGGATGTAAGCACAATCTGCAAAGCTTGATCGGCACAAAATCACCCATCGGTGGCGAAGAATTCCATATTCCCCAAAAATATATATTGGCTCCTCCAGGTTTTGCTGCATGCAACAGTTCAGTTACGTCCTGAACGAAATCGAACTTTCCGCACAGCTGACAGCGCCCGCACAATCCGATTTCCACAATAATTATTGTTGGGATTGAGAAAAGACGCAAACCAAATCATACCAGCCAACCAGCAGCCAGATACACGTAATTCGCAACAGCGCTGCAGCTCCTGGATTCCGAATCGAACAAGAACGGGTTGGTTGGCTGGTGCAGACAAAACTTACGAAACAGCATTAAGTGCAGCCTGCAACACAACACGATCGAGAAGAAAGCGCAAGGCACGGCAGTCGGCAAGGCAAGGATAAAGTTTGCACTGCAGCCGATGTGAAGAACAACGAAATATAATTATTGTGATTTACATCTGCAGAGAGCAGTGCAAGCTAGTTGGTACACACACACGCACACACCTCCAGCCACAGACGATGCAAATTCGGCTCAGCACTGAAACTTGGAAACAAAAGTCGAATGGAATAATTAACCGTGGCAGTATGGTGGGGGTCGGGGGTCCGAAGAAAGGCACATGGTCGGCGTGGGGAGAGAGAGGGGGGAGCAATTCCAGTCTGCAGTAGGTGGGTTCAATCCGAGACTGCAAGTGCAGGAATGGCATGTCATGCCATTGCAGCAAAGAGGCAGCAGAAGTGACGAAATAAAACTCAACAGAAACGAAAAAAGCCCATAAAACTGCGATATAACACGAGAAATGTGCCCGGAGAACCAGCCAAAGAGGATGAAGAAAGAAAGATAGAAAGCACACAATATTGCTGGCTGCCACGGCTGCTGCTGGGGAGCAAAGCAAAACCGCACAGTGGGAAGAGAAGAGCCATCATTGCGTATTATTATGACTGCCAGCAAGCAACCAGCAATAATTTTGTAAAACTGGTGGAGAGCGAGCGAGGCGAGCGCATAATCATTATACGAAACCAACCAGTGAAGTGTTCTGGCCATGCATCAGCATTGCATTAATGTGTATTTAACTCCACTGCTCGTTGTGGTTCCAAATAAAATAAAGAGGAAAAGAAAGACGAATGCTTCACTTCAACCCAGCATTCGGTTATCGTTAATATTATTGATAAATTATTCTTCTTATGTATCATTAAAAAGTCGGTGTCACAGCGTTCTGTTCTGTTCACCAGTTTCCTCTGCCCACTGCAAAGCCAGCCTGTGCAGTGCCCATGCCTCCTCTTGTGTTGTTCCCACAGCCAAAGCATGCCACTGCCACATCCAGGGCATATTATTTTCTGTTAAATGTTTGTTGAGCAGGCCCATGAAATGAAGCAACCACCAGCAGAATTATAAAAGCCTTCACAGAACCAGAATACAACAAGGCGAGGCTGGCTGCTGGCTGACAAAGAAGGGGCCTGGGATGCCGACGTCAACAAGATCCGCATATTGCAATCAGAAACACACACACATGGGCTCAACAGAAAATGAATAGGCGATAACGCAAGCAAACAAAACAGAGAGAGAGAGCCCCACTCAAATAAATGCTGTGCATTTCAGTTTTTTTACATGTGCCTCCGCTGTTAATTTTATCTCCAACCATTTTACTAATTTTTGGACTTTTTCTCCTCTTTCCCGCATGATTATTGATGCTCTTGATATTATACGGATTGTGGATTTGTGGTCGGTGATGGTGAGTGTCTGTCGGTTGGTGTTTCGCGCGGTGGCGGACATGACTGCAGCACTGATGGCAGCCATCAGTGGAAAGACATATCGGGGATTTATAATATCATGGGAAGAGCGAAGTGCAGGGCTGCGTGGGGATACCACCGAGATGCGAAGAGCAAGTAATTCAGCCCAGAAGAAGAACAGATTAAAATGCTGTGAAAAAAAAGAGAATGACGAGTTGAGTTGAGTTGAATAAAGTCCCGCGCAGGGCGGCAGGCACTGACTGCCGCTGCAGAGTGTGAATGCACGAGTTCGAATCGAAATTGTTGTGAAACACAAAAACAACGGCGCGAATGGACAGGGTGATCAAAAACAGCAGTCAAAGAAAACTTTCCGAGTTTTGCCAAGCAAATCGTGCAACCGAAATTTTTCGTTCCAAACAAAAAATCGGGCTCTCTTTTTACTTCGTCCTCCCTCAACGGAAATTGCCTGAAAATCAGCTGCAATAACCTGCATTTTTCATGACCAATGGAACCCATCCCTGAGAAACCCCGTTTATCGCACACTTGAGGCCTCATGAAAATGAGTCCTTTCACTCTCGAAGGCGGGCAATTTTGCTCCGATTCCACGGGTGAAATCTCTCCGCGACAAGGGATCTTTTCGGAAGCTCTTGTCAAGTTTCTCGAACATGTTTTATCATCATCATCATCATCATCGTGGAGTCATATGGACTGATAGCCATTCGGCTGGTGGTCCGACCATTTACCTTGTTGCACACACCTTGGGCTCGCAAGGAGAACTATGCCCCATAATCGTAGCCCATTTCTGCTCTGCATTCAACTGAAACGACTCGGACCAGTTTTACGGCGTATACACGCCAACCCGCAGGTTTTCCCGGAGAGAGTCATGCTCTGCAGAGCAGTGATGTGTGACTTGTGAGATGTGGCTTCTCTGTTGTGTAACCTGCCAAGCCACTATCTTGGACTTGGAGCTAGGTGTTCTTTAACGTGCACAGTGTGATGCTGCACACGGGACCTCCTGCTTAACGTCTCATCCGAAGGAGACGAGGGACTTGGCCACTAAGCCCCCTTCCAGCAGCACAAACTGGGGTACAAGGGTGGTCTCCCATCCAAGCATCATCCAGGCCCAACGTTGCTTAACTTCGGTGTTCTGATGGGAACCGGTGCAAGCCACGAGGTATGCGCTGCTGGCATAAATGCTGGCATTTCATGCTGGCATTGCTGTCAATTTCTGTCAGCAATGCTGGCATTGCTGCATGTGCAATGTGGCAATGCTGGCACTGCTGTCAATTTCATGCTGGCAATGCTGGCATTTCATGTGATTGGGTCAAATATTGCGCTTTCTACAGCATGTCTTCTGATACCGTTCTTCAGTAAACTTGAAAACCATTGTTTTGCTGAAGAAACTTATGGGAGATCTTCCATGTTCTCGTGTTTGCAACATGATGAGATTGGTCTCAAAAATTTCGCTGGCTTGAGCCAAAAATTTCGCTGGCTTGAGCCAAAAATTTCGCTGGCTTGAGAACTATGTTCGGTTACTTCTTGCTGCGCTCATGTCTCGCGGTCACTTTCTGGAGGATGTGCCTCTGACATGCACCCGCCGTGAACGGAGCATCGAATCGAAGCTGCACTTTTGAAAATTCCAGATATTCCAGATAATCGTTCAGAGAATAAGCGTCAGATTTTGGCAATAAACTCTGATGATCCACACCGGAAGTCATCTGAATCTGGGTAACAATACACAGAAGCCACACAATTTCCATTTTTTGCTGTCCGGTCATCCTGCGGGTTGGCACGGATGGCTGTGGTTTCGGCCTGGAGCGATGTGGGGCGCTGGAGAACTTGCACTGACCAGTGCGCAACTGATATCTTTGTTCAACCGACCACAGAAACACTGCGCAATGCAAGAACTCTCCCAGAAGGCGTTCGCAGGTGGAAAATAATAAGAAAAAAAACTCACCGGGAAGTTTGTTCCAAAGTGGAATGGACTGTTAGAAAACAAAGAAAGAGATCGAATAGGAGTTGGAATTAACTGCCTTAACCTGGGGTGTGTCTAAAGGCCCCATCATTTTTTGCGTGTCGATCTTGTTGGGCATAAGACCGCTCAACCTCCGGCGGGAGTTCCGTTAGCACCTTGCCCCTCATCATTTTGGCTTCAGCCCTCCCGAATCCTCTCCACGCTACTGCTCTCCCCCTACCCAATAAATTGCGCAAAAATAAAAACCCAGGCATGCTCTGGTCTTGGAAATTACTGGGATCGATTTTGAAACACCCCGTTGCGCTTCAATTTGCTCTGAAAACGGAGGAAATGAACAGTGAATGGTGAAGAGTAGACTCAAAAAATGAGACACAGGGAGACAGTGGACAGAGCAGTGCGCTTTGCTTCGAGTGTGCTCATCTCATCGCCATCGAAAAGAAGGCGATGGATTTTGAGAAAAATGAGTGAGATGAGACATCCATGCATCCATTCCAGCAAGCACACTGCCACTGGCAGGGTGTTTGGCAGGAGAGACCGACGAGGGGACCAAGAGAACACAAAACAATCCGAAGCGCGCGGCGAAACGAGGAGCACAGGCCGACAAGTTTTTTTTTCTCAAATTAAAGTGGCATATTAACGAGGCACATCACTGGAAATCGCACCGCACCCTTTCAATCTCTCACGCCATGAAACCGAACCAAACCTGAACAAGATTCAAAATGCAAGGCATCTTGAACGGTGGTGCGCGGCGCGATATTGCAGCAAGGCAAAAATGCAACACGTTGCAGAGATGCCTGGGTGGGTGTTGGGTGAGACGAAATCAGCCACGCACGCACAAGACTGGTTGTTTTTTTTTCTGCAGAATATTTGAGTTTGACTGCAGCATCTGCAGAAAAGTGCACGGCTTCGGCTGACGGCACGATTCTTCTCTGTCTCCCTGCTCTGCTCCCATCACGAACGCAAATTTGAATAAACACTCGAACAAGCACAAAATTATTTTGTTCTTGTCTTGCCAAAACAAAAATGACCGCAATCAAATGCATTTGATAAAATAATGCCAGTACAAGGTGCTTGAATAAAATTGGAACAAAAACATCAGCCATCCAGAAATGACCGCCTCTGGATTCTTCTGTGCTCCCATGGGTTCAGCAAGCAAATCAAATTGTTGCGGTAAGTCAACGGCCAGAGATATCTCTTCCTTCAGTTGTTCTGGGGCTGAAATTCCACTCGATCCTTAATTATCCGTGCTCAGGCCCACGAACCAAAGAAAAGGTCGGCAAACTTGGCCTCCACAGGCCATTTTGAACCAAGATTTTGCCAAGATTCAGCACTCAATGCGTGCTATTTTGTGCACAAAAATCAGAATTTGTGCACCTCCCCATTTCCGGAGGCCCCCACGGTCGAATTTCAATCCAAATTTTGGCCGAATTTTGGCAAATTTGTGCACATAAAATTCGAATTTGTGCAATCACCCCTTCTTAAGGGCAGCCCCCAATTTGGGGCCCAAACCCACCACGGTCGAATTTATGCCCAAGTTTTTGCCGCAGTCTGTTGGATGAGGAAACGGACATGGGAAGTCCCGCCACCTCAGATATGCTCGTGCTTAATTTGGGCCACCCTGCGAAGTGGAAGGTGGGTCTGGATGGATATCAGCATGTCAATGTGAATTGTGTTTTTTGTTAAAAAAAAGGGGTTAGGTCATTTATACGGGGGGGACACAATTGCACGGCATCAGGGAACCATTTTTAAGAAAACAGCAGTACCCTTAGCCGTGCAATAGTGTCCCCCCTTTGGAACCAGCATTCGGCACAGGGTGTGCCTTATTTCTCTGGAGGGGCGGTAGTCGGTTGAGATAGGTTAATTAGGCGCTTTGGATAGGTTAAGTTAAGTTGGGTAGGTTCGGTTAGGTCGTTAGGTTAGGTTAGGTCAGAGTAGGTTAGGTTAGGTTAGAGTAAGTTAGGTTAGGTCAGGTTAGGTTAGGGTTCTCTGCAGTGTACCTTTGCATAAAAACAACCAAATGAACCAACAATAAAAACAACCTCGACCCATTCTAATCCAATCTAACCTAACCTAACCTAACCTACTCTAACCTAACCTAACGACCTAACCGAACCAACCAACCTTAACTTAACCAATCCAAAGGGTCAAATTAACCCTCAACCGACTACCGCCCCTCCAGAGAAATAAGGCACACCCTGTACTGTATGCTGGTGCCAAAGGGGGGACACTATTGCACGGCTAATGGTACTGCTGTTTTCTTAAAAATGGTTCCCTGTTGCCGTGCAATTGTGTCCCCCCCGTATAAATGACATAACCCAAAAAAAGTTCAAGAACTTCCAACGGACTAATTAAACAACAAACCCAGTGCATCTGCAATGAGCCGTAATCAAACAGCAACGATGAACAAGACAAACAAATCTTACAGTGCATGCAATGGTAACGATGACTCAAAATTGAGACAATGAAAATTTCAATTTCAACGGTCACAGGAAACCAATGTGTCCGAATGTGAAGCTGGTGAAGCAAAGCAGTCAGACGCCAAATCATTTCAAACAATTTCGCACAGATTTGCTTTCTCATTGGCGATGTTTAGCATTCATTTCTCCACGGGAGAAACGTTTGTTCGTGCAAAATTGGAAAACGTGAACGATGTTTCTGAAAAACCTGGAAGGAATTCCCGACACAACCAGAACCAACCAAATTCACAGCATCGTCTTGAGTCCAAAATTTTCTAAAATGAGTGCAATCTCAAGTTTGGCGAGGGGGCTCCAAGAAAATTAGCTCTCAATTATTGGAACTCTGGTTGGACAAGCTGATCTTGTGAATTTAGCTGATCTTGTAGCTTTCCAAGGAAGCGCAATCGTTGCGATTCACATGTGGTCCCCCAAAATGGAATTGTTTGGGTATATTATTTCCTGTTCACGCCTCAGATATACAGGTTTTTGGAAAAAGCCTTCACGGGCTGCACAAGACCGCATCAGCCAGTTGGGCACACGTAAGTGGCTGATCAAACAAGCGATGGAACACAAGAGTGATGAAGCAAGTAACCAAACAGCTGAAATCATCATACACATTTTCCATTTGCAGCATCCCACCAACACAAAAGTACGGAGACATGGAACACCGCAGATTTCGAGTAGCCAACGACAGACTCAAAGCCACTGTCGAACAATGGAACGCAACATTCATTGACATAACACGATTCCAAACTCCACATTATCTCAGCCCGAATGACAAGCTTCATTATAGGCCAATCGGAGCATTGAGAGTTGGCTCAGGAAATCTGCAAATTCAGTTCTCGTTTTTTAGGGAACCAAGCAGACATTCCGGATTTGCCATCTTGAGAGGAAGATCCTGCAAGACTTATGCAGCTAAAACGTTGAATTCTTAAAGACAAGTCGCGATTGGGAGCGACGTTGGCTTCAAACCAACTCTCCCGGACAATACGGGAACCGTCAATACCCCAAGCGGACCTAGTATTTTAGTCTCCCACCGTTGCGGTCCCAAAGATAAAGTTCTTCCTGCGCTAAAGGTACTCCTCATAAATTGTCAGTCTATAAGAAGGTGCAAAAAAATTCAGTCACTTGAGTCAATATTGATGACATATGACATAGACTTACTGTGCCTAACTGAAACCTGGTTGCACTCTGGGATAAACAACAGTGAGATCTTGAATACCGACTTGTACGATATTTACAGGGCTGACAGAACAGGTGGGAATGGCGGGGGGGGTACTTATCGCAGTACGAAGAACTCTTGCCTCAACCCCTGTTAATTTAGAGCATCAAACAATTGTGGGCATTGAATACGTCTTTTGTACCCTAGGAATGGCCACTGGTCACAAAATAAACGTGGGTTGCATTTACCGCCCTCCCAAATCAGGATTTGAATCAATTTTAAAATTTCACGATTTACTTAACACCGTGATTGGTGCACATCCCGGCAGATCGGCGAATAGAGTACTGATAGCAGGCGACTTTAATATGCCCGGCATCGACTGGAAAACTCTATCATTGGAAGACCAATGCATAGATAGACGTATGCATCAGTTCTTTTTAGATACTGCAGTCACATTTAATCTTTTGCAGTACGTCCGTTCTCCAACTCGTCTAACTGCGAATGGGGCCAATAATGTTCTTGATCTGGTTTTTCAAATATCCCAAATCTTGACATTGACATTGATACAATTCAAGGTATTGGTGACCATGAAGCGGTTCTTTGTTATGTGAGAACTCCGGCAAAAATCAAAGGAATGGTTTCGCGGAAAATTTTGGTGTACAAAAAGGCCAACTGGGATGGCATACGCCTCAAGTTACGCGATGGTTTTGAGCATTTCCGCTCGCGCTCTGCTCTTCAGTCCACGGAAAAAAACTGGTTGGAATTCAAAACACTCCTTCTGGGCCTTATCGATGCCTCCATCCCCTCGAAGCTTGTGAATAGTGAAAATTCATTTCAACCATGGATCAGCCCAGAAATTAGGAGGCTCCTCAGGCAGAAGCGTAAAGCCCATGCGCGTCAAAAATATGCATACAATGATGCACAACGACGCACCTTTGTTGCTCTTCGGAAAACCATCAAACACAAAACAAAAACTGCCCTTTCAGATTTCCTCACCGAGGCGTTCGAAAACGACAATAAAAAAAATTTTGGAACTACATTAAATCGCGCCGGTCGACAAAAACATTTACTTCACTTAAAGATGGTCAAAACAGCCTTGTTACTGATCCCAGGGGAAGGCGAACTTACTAAACGAAACATTTAGTCGAATTTTCACAACGGAGGATCTTGTAGATATTCCAAATGTATCGCACATCCCGTCATCGGTAACAATGCCTCCAATTGTTTTACAGTTGAGGGCGTAAAAAAACTATTATCGTCAATAAATATAAACAAGTCTCCTGCCCCCGATTGCATACCTGGTCGAATACTGAAATCCCTTGCTCCCGAAATAGCGCCCTATCTGACATTGATTTTCCAGCAATCATTGACCAGTAGTATTGTCCCGTCGGATTGGCGCTCTGCACTGGTGATGCCAGTTCCAAAATCTGGCTCTCCAGTCGATCCTGCCAACTACAGGCCAATATCGCTCACTTGCATAGTTTGCAAGATTTTCGAGCACATATTGTTCACGAGCATCTTTTCTCACCTGAAGTTATATAATCTTCTCAGCTGCGCACAGCATGGTTTCAGGAGTGGTTTGTCATGCGAAACACAGTTGATAGAATTTTTTAACGATTTGGCCAAGTCCCTTGATGAGAGAATCGATGCAGTATTTTTGGACTTCAGCAAGGCGTTCGATAAGGTGCCGCACGTGCGCCTTGTAAAGAAGCTCCAGAGCTATAATCTGGATCATGCAGCCGTTGGATGGGTCACGAACTATTTGAGTGGCAGAACGCAGGCAGTTGTTATCGATGGAGAAAAGTCCGATAACTGTAGAGTTACCTCAGGAGTCCCGCAGGGCACAGTTTTGGGACCCTTGCTGTTTCTTTCTCTATATAATGATCTCCCTCCAGCCCTTAAATGCAAAGTTAGACTGTTTGCTGATGACTGTGTCATCTACACGACCGTTGAAGAACTTAATGACTGCCACGCCCTTCAAGCTGACCTTGACGCAGCATCTGCTTGGGCTTCGAAATGGCAAATGGAGTTCAACATCAGAAAGTGCGAAAAAGTCACCTTTTCCAGACTTCAAAGTCCAACACCATTCGAATATGTGATGAACAACACACGGCTTGAGAGTAAGCCTTTCTATAAATACCTCGGGGTCACACTGACTGATGACCTGAGCTGGTCAAAACACATCAACGCGGCTTCTTCCAAAGGCCTTTCTACCCTGAATTTTATTAGGAGGAATCTTCATGGTTGCCCTGAAAAATTAAAGCTGCTGGCATATAAGTCTTTGGTACGTCCCGGTCTTGAGTACGGTGCGTCTGTTTGGCATCCAACCCAGGCCAACCACTCGAGGCAGTTAGAGCGTATTCAGAGATTCGCTGCGAGGTTTATATGCTCAGACTTTGACAGACGGTCAAGCGTCACGCGCATGCTCGAGAATATCCGATTGCCCAAACTTGCGGATAGGAAAAAAGCTTCAAGGCTGACGATGCTGAGTAAAATCCTTTCGGGCTCTGTTGAAATCTCTCTCCCTCCGGAGGTGGAGCCAACGCGTGCGTTATCAAACCGACATTCAAATCATCAAACCTTCCGGCACCTCGCAGTGCATTCGAATCCATACTCGGGATCTTTCTTTCCCTCAACCATCCGCCACTGGAATAATCTGCCTAATGAAATAGCGAAACAGACAAACATTGACAGTTTCCGGTCCAAATCCTTGGCGTTCATAACAGAAAATCCCGCGCTGTTTTCGTAGGCAGCGCACACGTGCCACAGGCCCCGTGCCGTTCGCACGTTATAATAATAATAATAAAAAAAACTGAACATGTGAACACACAAGCACCAACCGAAGAACACAACTAACGTCGCGTGGCGCTCCTGAACGATTTTCAGCGGTGGGGCACTGAAGTGCAACAATTCTTTTTGGGCAAGATAAGGAGATCTGACAGCATTTCAAGGCCTTGCATATTGGTAACACCGTGGCGTTCCCTTTGATGACAACAGGAATTGAATTGAGCAGTCTTGCGCAGAAATGTCTGAAACAACAGGTGCCTTTCTTTTTTAACCACCCTGCACACACCACACGGATAACCGATCGACCAACCAAACACCCGTCCATCCACAATGCCGCATCGATTTTGTGCTCGGTCCTTAAGTTAAAATGCACACAAATTTATGTTGGTAAAAATAAGTCCAAAATACAAAATAGCAGAAGCATTGACAGCGATTTTATCATTACAAATAAATACAAACAAAAAACACAACGCACTCACTCACAAGCGCAACAAGCAAGGTGGGGGCTTCGACGCAGCAAGCAGGCGCTTGCTCTTTTGAAGCAATTATTCAAAAACAATAAAAAGATGCTGCACCACCAACATTATGGACCCATTGCAGCCGTTGCTTAAATTACACCGCATGCAATGTGGCAGGCAAGGCAACTGTTAATTCAGCAATGACGAAACGCCCTGGATGTCATGCATGTCTGAAGCGGGGGACTGGGGGGAGTTGCCGTTGAGACTCCAAATTAATAATCCAGGTCCCTCGCAAAAATATGGCACCGCACCAAAAGCCCTCAGCCACAAATTTTCGCCCCACAAGCACACCTCCTCCCGCATGCCAGACCTCACCAAGGGCCACTCTGACTTCTGCCAACAGATGCGTGACACGCAAACGTTTTTATTTTTACAGCGAAACAATTAAGCCGAGTTGCTCGAAAAAGTTGGCAATCTGGCATTTGCATTAAAAATTCTTCCCAAAACAAGTGCACATTAACACGAGCACATTTTTCTCGTCTGCAATTTATTAACGCCAAACTGCTCATGTTGCACGTGTGGGTAAATGGGAATACGAGCCTCGCCCAGACCCGCCCCATCCCAGACCGCAGATATAAAAAATAAATAGGCCTAATCACAATAAAAAAGTTGCTGGCATTTTTCACCGGGGGTTTTTTTTAGATCCCGAAATCTCGGAAAAACTTTCCATCCCGTTCCAAAAACGGGATAATGGAACACAAATTTTGTGTGCTTCTGAGAAAATTGCAGTACGTGAGATCCAAATCATTGCGCCGAAGGAAGCACTCATCGTAAAGAAGCCAACTGCAAGTAGGCCTACTTTGAAATGGGGTCCAGTCCAATTGATATTTGCATCTTTGTGTAACCGCAGAACCCCAAAAGGCATCAACAATACTCGCACTTGCCTTGGGTCAGTTCCCCCTACAACACAAGGCCGTTGCACGAGTTTGTGACGTCACAATGAGTGGATGGTGGAAAAGAGGAAAACACAACGCCAGCATGGTGCGTCCGCGATGTGCTGCCCACGGAAACTTGAAATTTCTCTCGAACCTATAAACCGATTTTGATGAGACTTGTGCTGGAAAGCTGAAAATTAGACGATTTCAATGGTGTACAACAACCCCTAACTTTTCATGCTTAAGCTCCAATGGAATTTAAGGAATAAACGTGTTCAAGTAAAGAAGTGATCCAATTCCGGCTTCCTGCCACATATTTTCAATGATTGTGCGATTTTTTCCGTTGAAACATGGTTTCGACCTTCGAGAAAGTTGTAGAGGAAGCTTTCAGCTTTCCAAAAACACCAAAATCATTGAATTTGAGCACCATTTGACAATATTTTTATCACCAGAGAAAACACATGGCAGCATTGTTTTGTTCTTGAGCGGGGAAGATGCGGCGCCTCCCTGGAAATCCTTGGGAGTCGCGGCCTCTTCCCCGCTCAAAAACAAAACAATGCTGCCATGTGTTTTCTGTGGTCATAAAAATATCGTCAAATGGTGCTCAAATTCAATGATTTTGGTGTTTTTAGAAAGCTGAAAGCTTCCTCTACAACTTTCTCGCTGCTCGATACCTTGTTACAACGGAAAAAATCGCACAATCATTGAAAATATGTGGCAGGAAGCCGGAATTGGATCACTTTTTAACTTGAACACGTTTGTCTCTCAAATTCCATCGGAGCTTTGGCATTAAAAGTTAGGGATTGTTATACACCATTGAAATGGTCTGATTTTCAGCTTTCCAGCACAACAATTCTCATCAAAATCGGTTAGTCGGTTCAAGAGAAATGTCAAGTTTCCGTGGGCAGCACACCGCGGACGCCGCTCACCCGCATTGTCTTTTCCTGTTTTCCACCATCCACTATTTAACGTGCGTCAAGCTGGCCCCCCCACACCCGGGGTTTGGATTTCTGACTACTGCATCGGTTAGTGCTACGTTAGTGCTGGTTAGTGCTAGAATTGCAGCGTTAGTTCTGTTACGGTTGACTAGTTATTCAAGTTCAAAAGTGGGGGGCCAGCTTGACGCTAGCCCCCCCACACCCGGGGATCCGGTATTTTCGAACACTAATGGTTAGTGCTACGTTAGTGCTGGTTGGTGCTCGAATTTCAGCGTTGGTGCTCGTTCCAGTCCAGAGTTATTCCATCTTGAAATTTGGGGTAGGGCCGCCCACCGTTAAGCTGGCCCCCCACACCCGGGGTTTGAATTTCTGACCACTGCACCGGTTAGTGCTACGTTAGTGCTGGTTGGTGCTCGAATTTCAGCGTTGGTGCTCGTTCCAGTCCAGAGTTATTCCATCTTGAAATTTGGGGTAGGGCCGCCCACTGTTAAGCTGGCCCCCCCACTCCCGGGGTTTGCATTTCTGACCACAGCATATGTTACTGCTACGTTAGTGCTGGTTGGTGCTCGAATTTCACCGTTGGTGCTCGTTCCAATACTAAGTTATCAGACTTTGAAATTTGGGGTATGGCCTGCCCACCGTTAAGCTGGCCCACCATACCCGGGGATCTCAAATGTTTGCTCGGCTACGGTAAGGACGACGTTTGTGCTATGTGTTGAATATCTTGTTTTTGAAAAACACTGTGCAAACAATTCAATTTTCGCGGTTGTTCAGCATTCGACGCTGGATTCTTTGAGAATATCCAAAATCCAGGGCGCAAATGCCTTTCCCTGCCCCCAAATGGCGCTCTGCGGAGATGTGTTGTTGCAACCTGCTTCCCTGCGTTGTTCATCATCATCATCATCATCATCATCAACCGCCATCTGAGCTGACAGCCATACGGCCGGTGGCTCGGCGAGGAGGGCCACTCTGGCTGAAAGCCATTACCTCAACCATTTTACCTCAACCTGTCGGCCATTGTCCGACTCTTAACACAATAACATTAACATAACACTCACAACTTGTGACACACTCTCTGCCACCAAGTGCAGAAAACTTTGCTTATGTCTATCTTGTCTTATCTAACTATCTATATGTATCTAATTTGTTTTTTTTTTTTTTTTTTTTTTTTTTTTTTTAACATGCAGTCATGCACAAAAGGTTAAACGTTCAGGAAAAGTCAAAACTGCATCCGAGCCTGAAATGGACAAAAGAAAATAAAACCTGGAACGACAAAAATAAAACAAAATTAAACCTGAAATGAAGAATAAATTAAGACCTGAAACGAAAAGAAGATGAGATCTAAAAAAGCAGAATGGTTAACCTTCGAGTATATAGAACAGTCAAAGTTTCATAATGCATGAAAATCGATACGAAAAGCATGAGGCAAATGAAGTGAACGTAAAAGTAAACGATGGGAATGAAATCCTGGGAATTTGTTAGATCAATGAATCAGCTTGAATGACAAAATGTGAGCAACAAACAATGCCTTAACATGAATACAGGTTCTTTTGAAACCAGGCCTTGGATGATGCTTTACCGGAATGGTATAATTCACTCATTAAGTCTCGAGGCAGGGAATTCCAGTCACGGATAGTGCGAGGCACGGTAAATGAAATTTGCCATGGCACTTGTGTGTGCATCCTCCTTCGGCGAGGCATGGTGAATTCGGTCGGAAAGACAGACTTAAGTGGCCAGTCTGTTAGTCCTTCGGATGGGACTTTAAGAAGGAGGTCCCGTGTGTAGCATCACACTGCGCACGTTAAAGAACACCTAGCTCCAGGTCCAAGACAGAGGCCTGGCAGGTTACATGAACACAGAAGCCACTTGGTATCACCCGCCGATACTCGACGTCGGTTCCTGCGGGTTGGCTGTGCCATAATACCGGCAGTATCGGCAGTTGTGACTGAGGTCTTGGGACCTGGAGCGGTGGGTGCTGTTGCAGTTGCATCGGGAGTATGCCGGTACCTCGCCGGGACCCTTGATTGGGTGCCTGGAGCGGTGGGTGCTGGAGCAGCTACTCTCAGGTGACATTTGCCAGTACCTCGCCGGGACCATGGCTGACGACACAACAAAAACATAAACGGTCGGACCACCAGCCTTAGGCTATCTGTCCATAAGACCCAAAGAAGAAGAAGAAGAAGAAGAATAATGGAATACATCCTTGTTACAGATTATTTGCTGGATTTTCATTCTATGGTCCCATCGAGAAGTATAATTTGGAGGCTGTATAGAAGATCTCAAGTCAGTTAGGAAAGAACATGAACTAGAATAGATGTGAGAGAGCAAGGCAAGCCTCGAGCATTTGCGTCTTCCAGCAAGAGAACACCATCCTAGGTCTTTAATCATAGCGGAGGGGCTATCAAATCTTGCAAATCGATTAGTTACAAATCTCGCCGCTTT